>JANEMJ010052307.1:0-16815 GCA_024361745.1 Cacatua alba
AAAGTTACTTTGCAGGAGCAATTGCAGCCAGAGAGAGGAAAAGACTCTTTCCTCCTGAGCAGGAAGGAGCAGAAGAGACAACCTCCATTTCCCCATCCCCCTGCACTGCTCAGGAAAGGGAGAAGGTAAAGGAAACTGGTAGTAAAGTGACGCCTGGGAAGAAGGGAGGGGTGGGTGGAAAGTGTTTTATGATTTGGCTTTATTTCTCATTATTCTACTCTAATTTGATTTGTAACACAGGAAAACTAATTTCCTCAAGTCGAGCCTGTTTTGACCATGATGTAATTGGTGAGTGATCTCTCCATGTGCCTTTCATTACATTTTCTCTTCCTTGTCTGGTTGAGGAGCGGAGTGATAGAGTGGCTTTGATGAGCACCTGCTGTATAGCCAGGGTTAATCCACCACATATGCCCACATCTGTAACCAGATCCATTTTATGGTTAGAGCCACTCAATTAACTGATAAATCTAAAACGCCCTGTTGGTAAAGTCAAGTGGCTGCAAAACTTTTTAACAGTGCAAATGGGAAGCTGGTATTACATAAGAAGATGCAATACTGTTTTCAGATTGAATTTACCTTTAACAAAACATATTTATGTTGCAGCTTGGAAATACATGTTTTCACTATTTGCTATTTTTGACAGATCCACAAACAGTAATATTAATCACTCTCAACTAGCTTTCAGTGTCCATAGCTCTGGTACTTTGATTTGTTTTGATTTAATCTGCTGCAGGCCTAATACTAACATTTTACCAGCAGTCTGCATCTTCTGAAGGAACACCTGCAGTATTTGGGAAAACAAAAAGAAAAAAAGAAAAATATATGACCACTTTTACTTTCATCTGGTACCTCAGTGAATTGAGATCTTTTGCTTTTCTTTTTAATTTCCATTGCAGTTTGTTTCTACCATACAGACTTTCCAAGTTTCCTGCCTGCTGCTTCTGAATAAGAGAACACAGAAGGAAATAGGCAAATCTGTGGCAACCCACCATCCTACCTCTGACTGTGGCCAAGACCTAATGCTTTAGGCAGAGTATAAGACCCTGGGCAATCATAAACACATAGTTCCCTAATTTGCTTCACCAGCCTCCAGACTTAAAAGATACCATGTAGATTTCTACCCTGGCTTTTCTTTGTGATTGTATATGAATGCGTTAGTAATTCCTGCTCTTAACAAGAGCAAGAAAGGCAGGCTGAGAATTTTTTCCTCCTGCAGATCACATCAAAATGCCACAAAAATGCCTCCCCCTGACTACACTGGCCCTGCTTGCCACTTCTGTCAAAAATCACTGCATCTGCCACAGAGGCAGCAGGAACAGGTACGTTTATTGGGCTCAATGGCTGCAGCTCACAGTTAAGAACACAAAAGCAACTACTGGAGGGGGTAGGCAGTCTAGATATATGTGTCTATCCACCACTCCTGCAGTGGTGTAACCCTTCAGAGAGGGTGGGTAACAAGTGTTGGCAATCTCTTAAAACTGCAGCAACCACAGCCAAAGGAAAAATGGTGAAATTTGACATTGCAGTAAGACAACCGTATCACTGAAGGTGGCTTTGGGTAGAAGCAGCTTTGACCCCTATTCTGGCACAAACAGATAGATCCAGACAGACTGAAATTCAGGGAAAATACTCATGAAGTGGCATTTCTCATATCTTACATGCTAAACCACATGGTGGAAAGACATTTAAGACACATACTGGTTTCTGTTTTCAACAAAAATTTCATTAAAAAACCCTCCAAAACCATCACCCGTATTTCAGCATTGCACAGCTTCCCTCATGTGACAAAAGTTATTTCCTTAGTGAGTTATGATCTGCAAATACCCACTTGCTCTTTTCCTAGGCCCACATATCACCAAAAAGTCTAAGAGTTTATAGTTTGAAGCCCTCAAAGAGGAAAACAAGGCCGTGATGAATTCTCTTGTTTCCTAGTAACTTATGTACACCTTTATACAAAAGAAATTATCTCTCTTGTTTTGAAGCTTGTACAATATAAATAGTGTTTCCAGAGAATGGAATAATTCAATAGAATAATTCAATTGTCCTTGTATTTTTAATTAACTGCAGCACTTATTTATTATTTTCCTGTACTACAAACCATGAGAGCTCTGTATGAAATGGAAGCCAGATAAAATAAAGCTTTTAATTTAATTCAGTGTTATTCCTTCAGCACAAACTTTGTAAACTCCTTGATACCATTGTGAAACAAACAGGTGGCTTTTACAGAAAGATTCTGTAAATGAAAGTAGCATGTATATATCTCAAGCAAGAACAGTGTCCTATTGTTGTAGGGCTTGTGTAAGTCATGGAAAGGAGCCATCTTTATGTGAGTAACTGTCAGTTTGGTAGCCAAGATTATACAGAGATACAAAACTGTAAAGCAATGTCATAAAGCAAATCAGGGCTAAAATAGTCACGGACAGCTGATTCACCACTGCATCCACTAAAATGCTCTGCCCTCCTGCTTCTAGCCCTCACTTATAAGCCCATGACTGATTTTAAAAGGTCCAGGTCTTCCTAGACATTCACTTGCTGCTTGAGAGTGTGTTTCTGGACTGTACTGCCTTAAGAGAGTTTATTACAACGACTAAGAGAACTGGAGCAGAAACTCCCAGAGAGCCAACCCTGCTTTTGCAGAATAGTGGGATAACCTACTGCCTGGCCACACAGCGAGGTGGCCACCAAGTGGACCCTGCTATGCCCCAGGAACCCTTTCAAAATAAACTGAGTTTGAACTAAACTGTAGGAGAATGTCACACGAAATTACTTCATGAAGTATCATACTTTCCCTCTTACTCTTCTATATCTTTTTACTCTGTGTAACACTTCAAACATAATTCTGCTCTGCTAGGAATAAGTCGATTCACAAACAATCTTTATTAGATCTTACTCTGAGGCAGCAGTTAGACCCACAAGGAGAACGCAGCCTTGTTACTCTTTGCTCTCTATCACAAGGATTTTACAATTGCACCTACTTCAATCTCTAGGTTGACATCCTGCTCAATATTTATTAACTTCAGGCTAGTGAGTGCATGTTCCCCTTTTAAGTCCTTTATCACATGATATTGTTATTTTATACTTCTCTACATGGAACTAGAAACTGATCTATCCATCTTGAAGCTCAGTCTGCCTAAACCATTCCCAAGTTCATTGCTTTCTTTGGCAGTTCCAGCTCAACAGAGGATTTAATCATATTTCAAGTTCTTTCTCTTAAGTCTTTAAACACACACCAAACAAAATCCTTCTTAATAGCTTCCTATCCAAAATACAATCAGTTCACTTCCCTTGTATCAAACTCTGTCCACTCACATACTTTCTGGGTGCTAGTCTCTGACATGACCCTCAGTCTTCTGACACAATTTCTGACTTTGAATGTCAGTTTTTTAAGGCTGAATCTCAAACAGTTAAATAAATAACTTCCCCCACTGTCAAGCCAAAGAGAGGAGAAATCTTTTAACATATCTCCAGAAAGTTTACTGTATAAAATCCTCCAAAACTTCAGGGAAAAAAAAAAAACCCACCAAACCAAACAACCAAACCCAAAAAGGAAAAGAGGAAAAACTAAATGTGGCAAACTGCTCACTGCCAGAGACATCTATCAAAAGGATCACCAGATGGCAGGTCTCCTGCAGGAAGCAGCTGATTGTTTGGCAGCATGTCCTCGAAAAGTGCCAATGGCTAAGTCTGTCTGTGGTAACTCAGGGCCACCACAGGAATTTTATTCTGAACTTTTTTCAGCCATACAAGCTAAGCCATTGCTCTTCAGCAGACCAGAGGCAGTAGCAAGAGCCACTGCTTTATCACATACCAGCCAACATACCAGAGACACTCTCTTCTTTGTGACAGGGTGCTTTGGTGTACCATGTGCTTTGAACTGATTTTAACATAACCACAAAAGTTGGTAAACTTGATTTATTAGTTGGGCCACTATCTGCAATTTTTTCAAGCACTGATATATTACTGTGTGTATGAAATAGCTAGCTCAGCTATGAAAGGTAAGAAAAAGAACAGTAGGTCATCTTTTATACATAGTCAATGATATCTTGATTTCTGCTCTCAATTTTTTATTCAGCCCTTAAGCAGAAAAATTCTTATATTTTAAGTAAGTTCAATATTACTTGATTTACTGCCATTTCTAAACTTCATACATTCCATAGCTAAAAATATAACCATAAGCTGTATTTGTTTTCAAATTTTTCTTATTTCTGATCAGCATATTTGGTGCATAGTTCCATCTTATTTCCTCCCTTCCTTTACCAATTCAACTAGAACCTCCTTAGGACAGGAGATAGGTAGCTTGCTTTCAATCACAATTTTAAAGCCAGAAAAAAGCGTAGCTCTTCTCCCTTTTATATAAAACTCTCCTCAACATTTTTTTAACATTTCATAGCTACAGGTTGGGTGGAGAAGTGATTCAGAGCAGCCCTGCAGAAAAGGACTTGGCAGTGTTGATTGATGAGAAACTGAACATGAGCTGGCAGTGTGCACTTGCAGCCCAGAAAGCCAACTGTATCCTGGGCTGCATCAAAAGGAGCATGACCAGTACTTCGAAGGAGGTGATCCTACCCCTCTACTCTGCTCTTGTGAGACCCCACTTGCAGCACTGTGTGCAGTTCTGGTGTCCTGAACATAAGAAGTACAAGAAGCTGTTGGAGCAAGTCCAGAGGAGGGCCATGAGGATAATAAGGGGGCTGGAGCACCTCCCGTATGAACACAGGCTGAGAAAGTTGGGGCTGTTCAGTCTGGAGAAGAGAAGGCTGCGTGAAGACCTCATGGCAGCCTTCCAATATCTGAAGGGGGCCTACAAGGATGCCAGAGAGGGGCTCTTCATTAGGGACTGTAGCGATAGGACAAGGGGTAATGGGTTTAAACTAAAACAGGGGAAATTCAGGTTATATATAAGGAGAAAGTTCTTTACTGTGAGGGTCGTGAGGCACTGGAACAGGTTGCCCAAAGTAGGGGTAAATGCTCCATCCCAGGCAGTGTTCAAGGCCAGGTTGGACAGAGTCTTGGGTAACATGGTCTTGGGGTGAAGCATCTCTGCCCATGGCAGGGGGGCTGGAACAAGATGACCTTAAGGTCCTTTCCAACCCCTACCATTCTATGATTTTAAGATGCTGATGAGTGATTCCTCATTACAGTGTTCTTAAGATGACCACCTAACTACTCCAAACAGAAGTTAAATTCAGTGGCTGTTGAGCAGACTTCTTCTGTGGTAGTGTGCAATATGCTTAACATTCATAGCGCTGATCTTCCTACACCACCTGTACCGGTCGACAGAGAACACAATGCCCCCAAAATTGAAACACCTTCTAACTTATGTAAGTACAGTAACAGCTTAGGAAACAGACAATGACACACAATGTCAAGATTTCCAGTCAGGCTGCAAATCCCTGCTCACTCCATACAACAGTGGCACCAGCTGTAGCCCAATTAAACTCAATAGTGCACAGGTGTTCCCAGAAATGAGTAACAAAAGCAAACTTCCCTTTAGGGTTCTGAAAAAAAAATTAATAAATTAGAGTTCTTTAACTTCTTCAGGTCTCCAAATATGAAACAGATTGAGAAAATGGGAGAGAGAAAATGACATACAGAGGAATATCAATAATTTGAATTACTACTTAATGAAATATATCATAGAATTGTACTAAAAAATACCTGTGCTCATGGTTTACCTGTACAAACCAAGACTCATGAAACATTTTAGTACTTTGACATAAAAATCCACTTTTGTTTTAGCTCTACGTTAAAGGAGTTCTAACCTGGGAAAATAGCATGCATCATCCAAAATATAAAATGCAATATTTTGTTGATGTTTAATAACTATCTGCAACAAAGACAATTTGGGGTCAATGTAACTCAACTAACTCTACAATTTTTGGCAACTTTTCAGTGTGTTGTGAACAACTGGAATCATTTCACATAAAATATCAAATAGAAAATATGACCGCCTCATTTTAAAAACTTGAAAAAGCTTACAACTGCAATATTCCAGAGAGTTAATGCAAGATGAAAACAAGGAAAATAATTCTATGAAATGTATTAATGGAAAAAAAAAACCCACATTAAATTCACCTTAGAATAACCTGTTTGATAAAAGAAACCCATTTCATTTTCATGCTGTGAAATTAATCAAGCTGAAGATTTGGAGAGTTTCATTCATCAGTAAAACATTATTTCATTATACCAATAAACTTGCTCTGACAAAATGAGCAAATGTATGTTTACTAATTCAACTACTAGAGAGCCAAGATATTACAGCACAGTTGTCAGCATGTAAGATTCATAGCTTAACATTCTCTTATTAAAAATAAGAGCACTTACACTGAGTAATTGATCTTATTTTCTTAATAGAAGCTCTAAGAGAAGCTGTGGGGCTGTTCAGAGAGGACAAACAATAAAAATTTAATTACACTGTGAATGACAGACCTTTCAATTGGAGGCAATATTTACCTTTATTGATATGACCAGCCAATATCATAGAATAAAACTAGCAGATGGTCAATTGTCTTATAAATTATTCTAGTATACTAACTTGCAACACAGCAGATTTTCATCTCATAAAAAGATACTCATTAATAATACCATTAATACTTACTCACTGAACAGAGACTTAGTAATTTTATAAGGTAACAACAATCCTACAAAATAGATAGGTCAACAAAGAAGTGAGTGTTCAAAAACTCAAGACACTGAAAATAATCAAAGTCCATAATGCAGTTGCTTTTGGTAGACCACACAACAACATCAGCTCCTAAAATAATCATTACAACTGCATCATGATAATGTGGAATATTTTTGGTCCTGCAGCTTCTAGATGGGTAGATATAACCAACTCATTCACAGATGCCATTTTAAATAGTGTTTCTCACCTGACATGCTATCAGTTGAGAAAGATAAAGAATACCCAAGAACACTGCTCTTTCATTAACATAGGAGTACGAGAAGAGAGCTGGCCCATAAAGAGATTTTACAACCCCTGGAAAGTACTTTAGAAAAGTTGTGATTCTGATTAATAGATCTGATGTATTCAGCCAAACTCTGTGATGTTTTTATGGGTTTATTTTAAGTTTAAATTTAAGAATAAGGCAGGAGAAACAATACCTTGTGATTATAATACCTTGTGAATAATACCTTCTGAACTAAAGCTGGAAAACGGATCACTGAGTCTCCAGGACCAGAAACCTGAATCTTATCCTGTGCTTTTGTTATGCTGCTTTGTATGACTGTTTACTGTTCCATGCCTATTGCATCAAATCAAAGCACTTCCAGAGAGACACTATGAGAGACATCAAGTTCCACACACCTGCTGAAAATTCTGTTCACATGGATTCCTTTTACTTACTCTGGAGAGAAAGACTCAGAGACAGGATTGAAGCTTTCTGTGCTGAGCTCAGATCACATCCCTCCTTTGTAAACAGCTGATTTGAATTGCAACAGAAATAGGTTTTCAAAGCAATAAAACCTATTGTATTCACTTTTTTTTTTTTTCAAATTGCATGCAAAAATAATGATCCCTATATCTCATTCTTCACAGGATTGCAGATGCTGCTTGATGACAATTGCACTTGTAAACAAGTTTGGTTTTTGTTTTTTTAATTGGAGTTGCATGGAAATAGAAATCTGAATGTGAAAATTTGCAATTTGTTGCAGGTTTCATGAGAGTATGTCCATTGTACTGCTGATACAGTCTGAAGGTCAGTCGGGGAGCTGCCTTTGTAAGAAGCATTTCATAAGCTTGTCCTTGTTCCCAGCCAAGTGCCAAACTGCAATCTTACAAACTATGGAAGACCAATGCTGTAGTCATCACAGAACTTCTGCCTAAGTCCAGTTTAAAAAATTTTATTCTTTTGAGTGTAAAATTTCTGCCTTTCCAGGACTACTGTGCTTTCACTGAGACTTCAATGCTCAAAACCATGGTAAATGAACCACAAAGGTGAAAGGCAAGAGATGGCCACAAGATGCCACAACAATTGCCATAAGTAGTGACAGTTTTGTCACTCATTTTGCAAATACGGGTACAGTGCTAGAGACAGTGTTTTGCGTCTGCTTGCTGAAGCCACTCAGAATTAACAGTTGTGAGACAGCTCTTTTCTAAAAAAACATGCTTAATATTGGGGAACAACTGGATGAAAAGCAACCAAGAAAAGGATTACTTTTTTCAGCCTTTGAACTCACTAGTTTTTTTGTTGGTTCCCTATAAACCTAATTGAGGCCCCCTGGACAGTACATGGAGCTGATGTTTTCAGAGAAGAAAATGCAGAGAATTTGTTCTCCCTCTTTGCTAGTTCATCAGATTTTGATAAGATGGCTGTAATCAAGCCTAGACCTGGCAGACCTCAGATTACAAAACTCTGGGTGCACATGTGCCCTTTGGCATTTTCACTAAAAATACATTTTAATAACACTAGTGAAAATTCTGGACAGATTACATGAGTGTGAGGAAGTATTTTCCAAAACATTACAAACTCTTGGAAAACACACAATAAAGAAAAGTTATATACTCAAGGACGTCATCCTTATTGTCTGACAAGTGTTATTACTTGTTGTGATAGAAGTATACAACTTGTATGAAAGTTGTATTATACGTTCAAAATATAACTTAGGGCAGCAACTGTCACACAAACACAAATCATTTGGGGGTTTCTGGTTTTTTTGTTTGTTTGTTTTGTCACAATCCCTGAGCAAGGGGCTGAGGGGAGATAGGAGAACATTGCTGAAATGTTTTAGCTATGACCTTGCCAGGCACAAGAGATGAAGTAATTTTCCTTAACTGTGCTACGAAAAACCTCTCAATAAGAGAGAAAACAGAAGCAAGTCCCACCATTAAAAGTAAATCTCAGGGAACAAGGGAGCCTTAATAGACTCTTAGTTCCTTCCAGAGACATTGAGTAGCATGACAATTTGGTCCTTAATTTCAGGAACTACCTACTAGTCTCTCCTAGTTTCATTCCACTGGTCCAGAGGGCTTTTCTACAAAGTTTGGAAATGAAACAGAAATAAAAAAAAAATATTTTAAAAAATCCTTCTGATTGCAAGTATAACCAAGGGAGAACTCAATTTCAGAAAGCCTTGAAAGGCATTAAAATGTTATAATGAGATTTTCCCCCCCCTCCTTATACAACAGTGGATAATCCTCTGAATTACAAGTCTCTTTTTACACATAGTTATAAATTACATTGCTAAAATAATTATATAGTCAGACTTGCTTAATTCAAGCCAGTTTTGCTTCTCATTAAGATTTAACAGAGGCTGAAGCATTTATGGTATAATGTCATGAAGACTTTGGGACACAGGGAATACAGCAAGCATGAATTAAGCGGGACTACAGTAGCAACTGAACTGCATTAGAAATACAGAGAATATTTGATGGGGAGAAAACCATTTTCTCTTGAGCCAGTGGTAAGGGATGGAAACATGGCCAGCCAATCTCCCCAGGGAGTTTACGTGCGAGTAAGACTTTGGTGGCCCCTTCTCATCTGCCACCTTTTTTGCCCACTAGGCGCCACCAGTGTTTATCAGAACACCTCTCTGCATGCCACCACACATGCCCCAGGACCTCTCAGGCAGCATGTTTCAACTGCAGCCATCCATCACATTTGTGTGACGGGGCTTGGGCTCTAGGCAGTGCAAACAGACAACGTGGTAAATCTAAATGTACTTCTAAATCTATTGTAAAATAAAGGAGTAGTTCAAAGTAACTGCATTGAAAAACACTTGACAAAGTCATCGCTTTGTGGAGTGGCAGTATATGCACTGTAGCTTTAGATCAGCGTAAGATCCAAATTTATTTTATCCAGAAGAAACACCAGCATGTAGTAATTGTGACAACGATAACAAATGTGTTCTTAAGAACTACTGAAAAGAATTTACTCTTTCCAGGCAATTATAAGTTCTCTGTACTACCAAAGACTGCAGATTATCAGCCTACAGCAGCAAAATACATTTTGAGTAAGAAGTTCAACCAGGAAAAATAAGCAAAAACATTCAAGAGCTCAGATCCAGTCCCAAGATATTCAGCTGAAGCATTACTATGATGATGGCTGTTATTTACTATCAGAAAATTGCCTAACCTGAAACTAAGTGACAAAATACAAACTTAGGTAAAAAACATTAAGTTTTTCTTTCTTACAGAATCCAAGTTCTCAATGATGAATAGACGTTTACAAGCAAATTTTGTTACAAACATATAAGTTGGAAAATCCAAACAAATACGGATAAAAACACTCCCCAACCACATTCCTACATTACATCTCTCAACACCACCACCAAAGTCTATAAATATAATTCAAATATTAAACACAGTAGATAACAGAACCTGCTGATTTACATTGTGACCATGCATTATTGCCCCCAAATAGTTGCAAAAGCACAAGAATAACAAGAAGGGGAAGAGAAATATTCTTAACATAACTTACGAGTATAATAAAATTCTAATTAAATACCAGGGGGAAACAGCAAATACTATCTTTATTAACAGGCAAGTGAAAAATAACAGAAATGTTTATCTGGAATTAACTTACTGCATTTATTTAAAAATAAAATTAAGTAGAATAACTTTTCTTAGTATTTCTGAGTTCCTGGAAAACATGCTTCTTTCTGGATTCCAGTAACAGGAGTCAAACATGCAATAACTTTTTCACACAAAAATCAGAAAATCTAGGATCACACCTAAGTTTGCCTGTTATGGCCAGTTAGAGATCTGTGGTACAGAGCATAGATGTACATTGAAAGTTTCATTGGATTATTTAAATGAAATGACACAGCTCCAGGAAGACAGAGGCTTTGTGTCCAGCAGAAAAGTAGTCTGCTCCCTGTCTGAAATGATGAAATCAGAATTTCCCTGATCATAAATTTATCCTTTAACTATCCCCTTGCCTTTTTACTAGCAGAGAAGATGAACACACCTTCCCATAACATCAGACTACACCATCTCTCTGACTAATAATTAAAAAGCAGATAAATAGTTCCATTTCTTACTGTACATCATAACAAGAGTTCTTAAAAATGTGAAAACCAAAGAATGTAACTCTTACTTGGTATATTAAGTCACATTATGTTT
Source organism: Cacatua alba (assembly GCA_024361745.1). Lineage (NCBI taxonomy): Eukaryota > Metazoa > Chordata > Aves > Psittaciformes > Cacatuidae > Cacatua > Cacatua alba. The sequence goes on from JANEMJ010052307.1 coordinate 11,063, forward strand.
TAAGGCATTCCCAGGCCTTACAGCAGAATTAAAACAGGACTCTCCAATCTGTTTCACAAAAGGAGCTTGATAGTGTATCTCCATCATTTCTGAGCGTGGCAGCACTGCACAGCTCCACAGAGAGAACTAGAGACTAAAATTTTTCAAACCATCCTTAAGCAAAAGCTACACTGCTGCAATGGTTTATCTGTGATGAGGTAAGGAAAATTTTATGGTGACTAAGGACTTTTCACTCAAGCTCTTACTTCAGACAAACACAGCCTGTAAAAATAGTAAATAAATCACAGGTCTTCATTATTTATCACGCAGCAACCTGGAGCTTGCTTCTTTGACATCAACAGAAAAGTAACCGAAATATTCACAAGTGTCCTAGTTTACAATATTCACTACTGCTGTAGTGTAAAACTACAATTGCAACCAAGCTCTGCTGGTTTTGCACAGAAGGTGCAAGTCTTGGCTTGAGGAATCCTGACGGATGGTTCCTCAGAGAGGAGCAAGGCACCATCAGAGGAAGAGTATTCCTCATGAATGCACTACTGCCCAGCTGTTTTGCAGTTCCTCTGGTTTCACTGGGTAGTACAACACTGCCATGGGGCCAGGTTTTCTGCAAACCCTCCACATGGTATTTTGGACATCAAAATAAAACAGAACTGTTTCACTACCACTACAATTTGAATTTCTATCAAAATGTAAATGGTAACATGTTGGGAAGCAGAGGTCTAGCCTCATCAAGAGATTTGCAAACATATTTCCACTGCATGCTAAGCAGCATGTACGTATGCACACAGTAAAGGAATAGCCCTCTAAACCTTAGTTACAATACATTCCTTATTTGTGCCTAAAACTGCAGCTGCATGATGGGACAGAAATTCCAGTGGAGATTCTGAAGTAGATACAGGTCTACGCTTGAATAAAATATTCCCCAAAGTTAAGGAAGGCATTATTCTAAATTATGTTTTCTGATTAAATGTCTTGTATCACTTCTTTGAGAAAGAAGCACAAGAGCTATTTAAACAAAACCTGGAAGCAGTATCAACTGTTTCTTCCTCTTTCATAGACAGAAAACTAACATGTCTCCTCTTCACAACTGTATGAATGAGAGAGGAGAAAGAGGGAATTCTGCTAAATGGCGAAGAGACTCTAATACTCAAATACAAAGTAAACGCAGAAGCACAAAGATAATAGTAAAGCACGCCTTTGGGAAATTCTATAATAAGGCTAAAATATGGCCACAAGAACAATAGTGAAACATCCAGTAAACAGCTACAAGATACACTAGTGAAATTAATTAGGCAAAAAAAAAACCAACTTCATCACTGTCAGAATAGATTACTACTACTTAGATATATTTAAGTGAAAAATTCAGAGTATTTATTCTTCAGATTTATGGGACAGACTCATTATAAAGCTGTAAACAACAAATTAGATTACAGAAATGTTATTAAAATACTGAAAATATGAAGTTCGTGGGTTTTGAGAAAGAAAACTATTGCTGGGTTAATATTCAGAACTGCATATTCCTTTTATGGCTTCTTTGTCTAGTGGTTCGGGCTACTATTTGTTAAGTGGGAGGACAGATTCTCTGTCCAATTATTATTATGACTACTGCAACTATTAGTATTATTAAATCAAACCTTGCTTTCACAGATAAACCAATGGCAGCAAAAGAGGCACCCTCATAGAATCATAGAATGGTTTTGGTTGGAAAGGACCTTAAAGATCACCTGGTCCCAGCCCCCTGCCATGGCCAAGGCACCTTCCATTAGACCAGGTTGCTCAAAGCTGCATTCAACCTCAGGTCTGAATAAAAGACAGATGCAGGTTTGTAGCTGATGAGCAATGAAGTAGATCTGAAAAAAGATTAGTAAGCACTGAAATCCCAGAGTTGCCTGTAAGAAGTTGTTGGTATGAGAAATCTTACAAAGCAAAGTAGATGATCTTACGGGGCTTCTCCTAAACCAGACGAAGAAACCAGGCCTCCATCATATTGAATCTGTTTATACCAGAGATAGTTAAAAAGGAAAGGACTAGGTAAAGTTTGAAGTTTTTGTATGTCCTACTAAATGAAAATGACGAAGTACTACTGACAAAGTGTCTTCCAATAAAGAGCATAATTTATTTTTAAAAAAGAAAAGATTTTAAAAATGTATAATGAAATGTCACTTATTCTGCTTTAGACTTTTTAGAAGAGACTTACTCTTTTACCTTGATTACCCACATCTAACAAAATGGCTGGTGTAAGCTTGGTGTTACCTCCAAATCCCATTCTTAAGACTCCCCTTGTGGTGTCTGAACAGATTGGCTGTAGGTTTGTTATTATTAACAACGATGATGACTCCCAGATCCCCTAGTAATGTAAATTTGGTGAATACCTGACATGAGTCCAAGACCTTATTTTAGGTCGAACGCACAACACAGAAGAAAAGGTAGTTTAATTGTCTTTTCACTGGCTTTATGCCAGGTAAGGTCAGGCCATACCTGAACCCACATGAGGCTTCCCTGTCAAGATTATTTGAGTCAAACAGTTCATACTGGATTGGCACTTTACTTGATATAACTGACATTTCTGATTTGTATACTAAGAGGTCCACACACACTGATGCAGCTATTCTATCTAGAAGTCTACTGTTTGGGATCTGCTTAGGCAGGGACATTTAGCTCCAGGCACTGGCCACTTTACAAAAGGAATTTTCCTTCACTGGTCATTACTGCCCCCCAAACACTCAATTTCCACCCACCATAGACAAGGAATTGCAAATGAAGAATGATTCACTATTCAGTTCCCCCCAAAGGATTTAGTGTGATGAGACATGTAGAGGCACTAATAGACTGTGAAAAGTGTGGGCTAAACTAATTGGGTGGTATCAATCCACTAGTGCCAGGGAGATTATAATGCAAGTTTACTTGCCTAGTTGCAAAGTCCTCCCAATATAGAAGATTTTAGATGTGAGTTAATTGGGAAAAAGTTCAACAGTCCAACTGACTTTCAGCTGTGCATTTTAGCAACCTTGTTGCAGCAATACTTAACACATACACCGCAAAGCCTGACTGATCTTTGGAGCTTCACAAATATTAGCTAATTAATCTTTCACCATTGTAGTTTCACTCCACAGCACATCTTAATTTTTCTTTATAATTGAAGCTGGAGATTTTAACTGACCCAGAACTATGTAGTATTTCTAAGGAGAAAGCTCCGTGACCTCATTCTACTTAATTTGTATCATGCTACAGCTAAAAACTTAAAAAAAAAAAAAAAAAAAAAAAAAAAAAAAAAAAAAGGAAGAAACATTCCTATTTCTAGAATTAACTACAATCATTTTCATGATTACTATTTAAAATAAAATGCATGTTGGCAGTCATAACAGTCAGTAATCCTGTTTTACTGGAAATTTAATGAGGGATTTAAGGTTGAAGTTGGTACTTTGCCATTGCAGTCAGATGATGTGTTAAAATGTCAAGCACTGACTGACTGCCGTCTAATTACAGACCCATAAACAACTTTATACGGCTACAAAATTACTCCCCCAGGTCTTCACAGTGTTGCCATCAAGACTAATTTCAAGAGAGGTGCTTGAGCACAGTATTTGACATAAATTTTCTCGTTGGACATTTTGGCATTAGCACTGGTTAAAATCTGGATGAAGCTTTCCCAGCTATCTTTGCAACAAAACTTCGTCTCTTGTCTCTAATATTTCTTTACTAATTTGTTTCTAGTCCCTACTTGCTATTGAAACTGAAAATTGCATCAAGAGACACGGTGGTTTTGTGAATATGTAAGAAAGAAACCACCAATTCACTGCAACTCAGCTATGAAGGTTTAGAAAGTTTAGTGCGTATATTCAGTGTGTCACCTCTGACTCAAAGCTTTCAAAAAAAAATAGTGTGTAATTACTTACAAATTTATATATCCCTGTAAGGGTGTGAAACCTTTCTGAGCTCTTTTGAAATCGTACATGACCTCTATCTCTTTTACAATACAGCAAATGGGCAAGGCAAAGTTTGAACTGTGTAAAACTATGACTCTTCCCTCCAGGTGATGTAAAAGAGGAAAGATATACATATAAGTAACCAAGAGTGAGAGAAAGGCATGAGGAACCTGTCTCCTATGGAGGAGGTAAAAGGTAGGCATTTGTTTCCAATGGCTTGATTTTGGCATTGTCTTAGAAAATCTTTGCCTATGGCTTTAGATTATCTGACTTCCTGAAACATCTAAATGACAACACAGAGAAGCACAAGTTCATTTGGACCAGAATTAACAGAGGATCAGTGTGCCATCAGGCTCTGCAATTCTAAATTTCTCCCAAGAATGCAAATAACAAATTTTAGCAATAAAATATATTCTTATTACTCACACATATTTTAATAAAGTTGTAAGTTATTAATAAAATTGATACAACTCTTACTAATGTCTTACCATTGTTCTTAAATTGAAACATGAATTTAACTGAAAAATGATACACTGTAGTGCATCAGGACACTTCGTCGCCTGTTTTACACTATATAGACTGATTCACTGCTTATTAGCACATCTGTTATTTATTTCTTAATGCCTTACTAAACAGTCCATCTCACTACCTAACTATATCACACACATTTTAACACCACCACCACACTGTGAGGTCAATTAAAGATTTTGTTAAAACAATACAAGAGTGAAGTATATGTTTTCCTTGTTGTATAGTTTAAAAGCCAGTCTCAGGATTGCTTGACTGTTTTATATTTTATGCAAATAACCCATCAGGCTCCCAAGAAAAATTTTACATTTCCCAACACACTTTCAACTCATTTTTCTGATCTGAAAGAGTAAACCTAATTTGAGAAGTGTATGGTTTCAGTACCACTGCTGTGTATAATGCAGTTGCTCCATACTGAAAGTGATTCTTTCTCATTTTTCTAATAGCCTATTTTATTTATTGCATATTACATTTTTGTTTGTATCTCAGCATATTTTGCTTCACATAAAAGCAACATTTTCACTGTCCTTCTAAGAGCTCAGAACATTTTCTTAAGAACTTGGTTGACTTAAGAGCTTAAAAAAATGCTGAATATTTGAAACAACTAGCCATTCCCACTGCATTCTTTAGTGCTGAGTGCCCTGTAAATCTACAGCTTTCACTGTAAATTTGCACAGTTCAGTAAATCTTTAAAATTATACCATTATGTTTGCCTTTCTTTTCTGCTCCCCATAAAAGACTGCTTTACAACGCTGATAAAAAAAAACCAACCACATCTGGTCTTGACTACTAAGCCCACTAAGATTTACACGGAGTAGTAGTACTGGTGCCCATAGTGCTGTTACAACATTCTATTTTGGTCTCTTTCCTGTCTTTTAATCCTGGCAGCTTGGCTGAACTCCCATTTAGACCTAAATAATATCCCTCCATGGTTCTTTGCATAATCTTAATCTAAGTTTTTATATACATATTAAAAGAATACTCCCCGAAGATGTAAAAATCACATTAGTCCAAAACTAGCATTACAAAGACCAGCAACTGACTAAAACAAGAAACTGCATTTAAAGTGAGTCTGGCCACTTGAGCTACGCACAACCAAGGAGAGGAGTAGAGCTGGAAGAAGGAAGAGAGTAAACAGTATGGGTGTTGAGATCTTGATTCTAACTAAAATCCACCTTAAAATACCTATAGCCATGATATAAAAACAACTTCCGTTTTGCTCCTTATCATAGAATCATAGAATAGTTAGGGTTGGAAAGGACCTTAAGATCATCTAGTTCCAACCCCCCTGCCATGGGC
>JANEMJ010052308.1:0-15089 GCA_024361745.1 Cacatua alba
GCGGGGTGTTATAGGGGTGTGGGGGGGGTGTGCACGTTTTGTGTGTGTTCTTGACATGACTTGCTTTAAGAAAATTGATGCAAAAGTGTTCATGTTTTACTTAGTACACTTTTCCATGGTAACGGTAGGCCTTTTTAAAGCAATATGGAAACAGGTAAAGATTTGGGTGTTCAAGCCTGATTTCAAAGTTGAGATCTGGGAAACACATAAAAAAGTTTGGAAGTATCAAATTAAAAGAAATAGCATTTTGGGTCAAATGGTCAAATGAAAAGTATGGGAATGAAGACCTTTTAAGGATTCCCTCTGTTTGGGGCTGGGAAAAGGGAAAGTAGCAGGATTAGTGGTCTGCTTTTAGAGGAACAGATATAACATTTGTCTTCTGAATATCAGACCATCCAGAAAATAAATGTATCTTCCCCCTTGAATCCCCCAGCACATTTTTTATTCTCCATTTAAAGGGTCAGATTCCTGTTGCACTGTTAGCACTGGACTAGCTGTCTTTTGGGGCATGGAAGAATTATTCTAGTTGCTCTCATTTTTTTAACTAAGCTCACTAGAGGAAACGGAGTTTTTCCGTGAAGTCAGAGTAAGGAACAATCACCACATTGGAGAAGTTGTTGCCAGCTAACCCAGGAAAGTTCAAATAAATCTGTAGGCCAGTTAAAGACAAACAGCTCAAATCTTGTCTTTCTTCCTCCTAAGAAAATACATTGTCCCACATTCAACCCAGTGAGCCTTATGGTGTTAAGCCAGCTTAAGAGCTGAGTGTATTTATTTTCTCTCCAAGACCGGAAAAGGTATACAACAAAAAAGTTCAAATCATTTCAGAGTAAAAGAAATAAGCCTTACCTTTCCCACTCAGCAAGCTGCATGGTGATGGCCTTGTGTTTATCTATTTTTATTAGTTTACAGGCTGTAAACATTTCAGTGTGCAATGTCCTGAAGGAGAGTATGTCTGCAAATCTCTTCCTTTTTATGAATAAGAGCTAACTACACTTGATTTTAGTCCTTTCTTTTGTGAGATTCAAGTCCTCTGGTTTTGTGCTGTAGCTTCTGGCTACACCGTGATCAAGTGTCACAAAAATACCATAAAGTCCAGAAGCTGCTAATTTAAGCAACTCTCCCGTTTCCTGCCCACCCTCCATCACCATCACTCTTTCCATCTCAGTTCAAGAAATCATACTTAAAACGGAGGACTGGGATTAGACAATGATTCCATTACAAGGATTGATTGAAAACTTGCACAAATTTTCAGGCACAGCATTTGTATAAACTGGCCACAGAGTTTGCAATGGTTGTCCATTCTCAATGTAATATGACCCATTCCATTCTATATATTAAGAGAGAGTAGTTCTTACAGAGCACTGGTAGAAGTCAAAATAACTAATATATAGTTACAGTTACAGAATTTGTTACATGCTGCTTTGTTAGCCCCTGTCAATTTTGATAGAAATACCTGAGATCCATTTGGAAACTAAACACTAACAGGAAAAAACATTCTTACTGTTTCTTTTCTCTGTCCCATCCACCACAGAATTGCTGAGCAGACATTGATGCAGCCAGGCTGATGCATCTACACCATCTATCACCTTCAAAAGCTGACACACCAAATCCATTGTCTCTTGTTCTTCCTATGAAAAGAGTAAACTGGACAACAAACTAAGGGACAAAGACGCATTACAGCCCACAGAGCTCTCTGGAAGTGTTTGCAGATTCAAGCTAATGGTGCAGAGAAGCAATTCCTAAAATTTCATACTTTCATACAACTCAAGGGAACCCTCAAATGCCAAGCTAATGCAGCATGGTGACTGTTACAGACTACAATGTGTACTGTAGACGGGAAAATAGCAAGCTTTATGATTTGGATTAATAGTATAACCCTCTGAGTTTGTCAGTAATTGTTAGTGTACACATAATCCATGCCTCAGTTTTAGCAGATCAGCACCAAGTGAACTAATGTTCTATTCAACACAGCAATCCATGCCAACTGGCATACATCAGAGCTCCTTAGAAACACAGATGTCGACATATTACTCTCCTAGACAAACACAGAAACCTCGTAATAAATGTCAAATAATTCTAGTCAAGTTATTCACCGAAATAGCACCAGTTATATTCAATTATCTTTAAGGTAATCTGTGCACCTAAGAAAATCAGAAGGCCTTTTGACAAAGATCCATTTCAAGCAGCACAAATATATACATATATATATTCAGTGGCACAAATATACCTGGTTATACCATATCCTCAGACTTATTTTTCTCCACTTCTTGTTCTGGTAATTACCTATCTAAGATTATGGAGTCAGAAACACCTCCTTTGACCTCACCATAGATTTTTGCTGACATAGCCCAATTTATTCCCTTTCACGCTTGGAACTGGAGACCTGGTCCCAGTTTCCAGATCTCATTACTATATACATTGTGATAACACAAAATAAGGGCCTGTTTTACCTGAAAATGTCTGCCTTTTGGCTTCACCTCTTCTTTCGAGGATGTGACAAACACTAAACATAAGGCAGATACTCAGTTCATGTATGCAGTGGAAAGTTTATTTGACTACAGTACACTGATTTTCATGAAGTGCTGCCAACTTTTACTATAAGAACTTGGTTCACTGTATTAAGAATCACCCTGAAATTATACTTAAATTCGATACTTTTAAGAAAGATGGCCGCTACATGAAGGTAAACACTTCATTTGATAAACATCTTACTTTCCTTCATACAACCATTCACAGATATTCTGTCAGGTCAGTCAGTCTGTGAGGCTGCCCTCTGTACTCTTTGCCATAGTATCTGAGCATCTAACACCATCACATGAATTCTATGTAGAGTTTAAATACAGACTTTGTGAAACCATGAACACAGGCAGATTTATCATCGTTTCCAGCAAAAGTTGTGGTAAAGATGAGAACTAAACTTTTTATCCTCAGGGAAAGATTTTCTTACTAGTAATAATAAATTATTATTATTATACCTCAGAGGAAATGTAACCAGCTACACTTTAAATTAAAAAAAAATATATATATACACATAGTATCTTAAAGAATCACACTTCACATATATAATATCTGATGTGACAAACAAAGGTTTCTTCTTCAAGACTAGTTCTAGAAACCCAGCTAAAGAAGGTATTTGAAGATGAACTCCCAAAGTTTTAATCTATTTTTCAACAGAGCTTGCCTGAACCCAGCCAGTACAATGTCACAATTATCTGTCTTGCTTTACTGCATGTTTCTTCAAGGTAAAAGCTCTAGATACTTTTTGCAAGGCCAACATTTTCATTGCCAGCTCATGTACATTGTGAATGCATAGGTCACCGTGCCTGTGTTTGCATCTTTGAACACAGGAAAAGCCACCTTGGTGACTGCTATAAAAAAATTATTTCTAGCAGCTGCTGGTGAGCAGTTTTTAAGTTTCTTCAAGGAAAACAGGAAGACCTGTGGCATGTAACTGCATGGTAAAGACAGTCTCCATGAGCAGAGTGATGGAGAGAGAGTTTGCTCTGAGAAACCCAGCCCTCTGTCACTTGAGTCCTGCACATGGGCATCTGCTCCTAGCTTTCTTTAAAACGGAGATTCTAAGTTTTTTATTCCTTCTGATGCATCATTTGATCAAAACAAAGGAATCCCTCCAGACACAGAATTAAAAACCTCTTTAAAATTGGGGGTTTATCCAAGATGAATTTAATCTACTGCTATTACTGACATGCTTTCAGGTTATGACAACATAGCTAACTTCCTTACTGATAGACTCCAATTTTCTCTCTCATTCAGATATTTCCTGCCAGAACCACAGGCCAAGGCCTGACTCAAAAGGAAGACTACCACCCACTGACCCACCTCCTGTGGCATCCTGTTTTTCCCTTAGAGAACCTCCTCAGCCTAAGGTCTGGACATCTGATGTGATTATAACCCAAGGCAAAATGCAGGAAGAAAAAAAGTATATATATATAATATACACATACAGATACACATATATACGAAGCATATGGAAAATCTATCTTTGCCACATGATACTGAAGGTTAGTACAGCTCTTTTTAGAAAAAAATAATTTATAAAACCTACACGCTGCTTTCATGCTATTCCTTTACCTTACCTTTAACAGAAAACCCCAGAGGAAAGCAATTTATGATTACTAAAACATCTCTTGTAGCATCTCTTGTAAAAGGTAAATGCCAAATTATACAGTGAACAGGAAAAATACTGGTTGGTAGCCCATTGGATTTCTTTTTCCCCTCTGTAGGTTTTCCCTTTTTTTTTTTTAAATATTCTCCTCTTCCCAAACCATGAAAACTTTGGCAATGACTACGAAAAAAACTTATGTGTAGACAGGAAGATTAGATTTTCCATTTGATTAAAATTTAAGTACATCTGTTAAAACTCATGTGTAATGGAACACCACATGAAGATATCTGCCAATGTCTCCTGTTCCCAAAATAAAAGAATAAAAAGAATCATGAGGTGTCTCGTTTAAGTATCTAATAGTACTTTTATTCCAACAATTGAAGGAAACAACTTGTTTGTTTAAATTGCTATCACGCTAACGGGGCAAACCGGATTTCAGTTGAAGTTGCACTGCACATAGAAATTCAGAAGGAATAATTACAAGAACTATAAAAGCCTTGAAAAGCCAAGTACTCAGTCAGTTCTAATAATCTTTCTTTTCTCATACCAGATTAGAAGCTTTCAGGGGTGACATTGGTATTAGAAGAAATAGGTTTTCTCATAACAAAGCTGCACAATATTGGCTTCATCCATAATCATTTGTATAGAATTAAATATCATTTTCCTTCATTATTATGCTCCTCAGGAGTCATTCATGATACACATAATAAATCAATAAATCAGTAGGAATGCCTTGCAATGCTAATATGTTTTTTAAAGGAACAAATACAGGGATTAAAATTCTAATTATAGGGAAAATAATGAAAGAGTATGACGAAACTGAAGATTATATATTGCTAAAGGTGTCCCACTTAGTTGCTATATCTACCATTTCCATTCTCAGAGAGGAAATTTACCCATTAAGCATCATTTTTATCTGACAATAGTGACTGCGTTATAATCTCAGCTAGTACTTTTAATGGTTTACACTCTGTTAATATTAAACTTGTTGGACAGATTTGACGCATCCTATTCTAGCCATTTTACATATTCAAGAGATACAAAGCAGTGAAAACTGGCTTTCCTTGCCAGAAAAGTGTTCCCCAGCCTCAAAAAATTTAAAGTTTTCTTGTTCAAGCTCTTGTTCAACCTGCTCCTCACTATAAAAATTCTCAAATGCAATACGATCAACTTCTAAATTTAAGTTTTGTACTGTGTTAACTAAAGTTTACAAACATGTCACACAGAATGAAGCACCATTATGTGAGGTCTTATACTCATACGCTCATAAAAAGCACATATGTAGGTGTAACATTCTATGAGTGGATCCATATAGTAAAGAAAAAAATCTGCAGATTACCTAACATCAGGAAAATATTCAAGAACAAACCAACACAGTAACAGGTAGCTAATATCTACCACATAATATGTTGCATATATTGAACTGATTGATTCATAGAATGGCACCAGGCATAGAACCATAGAATGGTTAGGGTTGGAAAGGACCTTAAGATCATCCAGTTCCAACCCTCCTGCCATGGGCAGGGACGCCTCACCCTAGACCACGTTGTCCAAGACTCTGTCAACCTGGCCTTAAACACTGCCACAGATGGAACATTTACCAGTTCTTTGGACAACCTGTTCGAATACCTCACCACCCCCACGGTAACGAACTTTTTCCTTATCTCCAACCTGAACTTCCCGTTTTAGTTTAAACCCATTACCCCTTGTCTTACTGCTACAGTCCCTGATGAATAGTCCCTCTTCAGCATCCTTATAGGCCCCCTTCAGCTACAAGTATAGGCTGGAAGTTGTCTGCATTCCTTTTAACCAACAAAGATGACCATATATTAATTACACTGCATTAGGAGTTCTCCCAAAAGGAAAAAAGAGTAAAGCTATGAAAAGTTCTTTGAAATTACTTATACGTTTAGCGGGTTCATAAGCAGAGGGGAATTACTTTTGTTTTGTGTATCGAATCAGTTAGTAACTCTGACAGAAATTTTCCACAAGTTCAGATACTGCCTAAGAATCCCCTCCTCAGTCCTTTACTTAAGGTATTTAAGAATAAGCCACACAATTTCTACAGCTTTATGAATGGACCTGGCTTTCTGCAGATAAGTATGGTACTTTTGACAAGAAACTTGCTGCCACCAGATCCTAAGTCACTATGATATGCCCAATGGCACTTCAGTGAGTAGGCCATCTTACACAGAGGAAAAACAAATGAAGAAAAGGAGTGAACCTTGGGGGCAAATTAAATAGCATACCAAAAAGGTTCCTTTCACTTCTGATTGTTGCTCAACTTAAACCAGTGATCTTACTGATGCAAGATAAATGGAGAAAAGTTTGGACTGACTGAAGAAAGATAGTTAAAACAAAACCAATATAAAAATAAAAGCAAAAAAAAAAACCAAACACCAAACCAAAACCAAAAAAAGAACCCCACCAAAAACAACAACAACAAAAAAAAACCACAAACCACAAAACAAAACAAAAATCCATCTCTTTCCCCTCATTCAGGTCCAACCTTTTTAAAACATTTTGTAAAATTGGAATGATAAGAGGACATCCGAATGAATTTAAGGCTCAGAATACAGCTGGCATGATCCTCTGTAAGGGGTATGTTGAATACTGAAGGTATTCTGGTTGTTTGCAGGGCTCAATAAAGATTTCTTTTTTTTTCCTGGGAAAGCCAACATTAAATGAGGAGAAAGACTTTTCCTGCTTTCATCTAATACTGAGGGATGACCTTATAAGTATTTTTTTAATTCAGTAGTACATTCCATGGAGGTAATACTGCATTTTAGCACCTCTACTTCCCTGCCCTTACAGTGAGCAGATCAATTGGAAATGTCAGCGAGAACTTTGGAAGAATTGACTGCTGCATGGCAACATTGATCATACGTTGAGATTTAGCTGAAGGTTAGTTTGAGAGAGAAAGTGAAAATCACAGTGGTTTAAAAACAACTAATATTCCCAATTTTATTGAAACAAGCAAACAAAGAACCCCACAAACAAAGTGCTTATTTCCAAAAAAGCTTTTTTTTCAGCCTTTGTTTTTTATTTGGTGGGAGAAGAAATTACTTCATTTATTAAACTGCAATGCATATTTTTAATTTTTTTTAAGATAATTATAACATTTTTATGCATAATTCAAGAAATTAAAATGTATTTTAAAATTTCATAACCTCTCTAAAACAAAGTTTTCACCTCTGGTCCAAAATGATACATGAAGAATAAATAATACTATAGTTTTGCGAATAAGACTCCTAAATACAGATTTTCTTCTCCCCAGTTCATTGCCATTTATAAGGCTCTATTTGAAGATATCACATTGAAATGCCATGTTTAAATGTTTAATTTTAGGCGCTCACTTCCACAGACTTTTAAATAAAACCTTTATTTTAAGTGGAATCTTACAAAACCTTAAGCTCACTAGTTGGTAATGTATTCGCACAGCTTAAATAATGACATAGGGAGAAAGATATTTAGAGGCAGAGATCAAGGAGAGAGAAAAAAAAAGCTGTTACAGTTGAAAAATGATGGCAAGTGAATGAGGCATGGAAAGTATATCAGACAAAGCATCAGTACGAAAAAAATTCTGTTAAGACTCTGAACAGACAGCAGGAATGAATAAGAAATAGGAGGTATGAGCTAAATGGAGCTGGTTACAAATTCCCATCCAGACAAAATGGATCAGAGGTATTTTTCATTGATGTTTTGTTAATTTTTGGTTTCCCAGTTACTTATTCCAGGATATAGGTTTAAACTAAAACAGGTCAGATATAAGGAAGAAGTTCTTTACTGCGAGGGTGGTGAGACACTCAAAGATGTTCATCCATGCTCCATCCGTGGCAGTTCTCAAGGCCAGGCTGGACAGAGTCTTGGACGACATGGTCTAGGGTGAGGCGTCCCTGCCCATGGCAGGAGGGTTGGAACTAGATGATCTTAAGGTCCTTTCCAACCCTAACTATTCTATGATTCTATGATATTAAATGAAAAAACAAATAGAAGATTCTACTTTCAACTTGACCCTGAGAAGAAAACCATTAAAAAGACTAAAGCAGGCCATTTCTTGTTTCTTTTTCTTTTGAAACCACAATGTTTGTCATGAACAAAAAAGCATATGATAACAGATGAAATGTCGTTTTACAGCTCAAGACCATCTCACCAATAGGCTTTCCAATCATTCTGTTGCAATGAGGCTTTCAAATTTTCCAGTAAGCAATCCAACAGCATTCATTCCTTCTCTGTCCAGGTCCAGTGTCAATGACTTATATTCTGTTCAGCTTGTGCTTCTCCACACTCCCAGCCAAGAATCTTTGGAATTGTTTTGTTAAATTGTTCACTTTCTATGGATAAAAAGTATGTAGACACACGTAAGGTGAAAATATTTTGGTCCCAAAATGGACCCCACGCTGCACCTTCCTATAGTCATACTCAAACCCAACAATATGCCTGGAGTCCAGCAGCTGCGTCACAAGGTTGTCTCTTACTGCTCGCAGCAGTGCACAATGCAGCAGCATGCCTTCAACAGTGCAGCTGCGCTCATGTTAAAGCTGCCCTGTCTTATACTTTACACAACCTGACTGTAACACTACATACCTTGATTTCCAAACCAACTCAATTTTTTCTAACAGAAACTGCATTTCAAGAGGATTTGAATTGTCCTCTATAGATTCCACAGAACTATATTTGAATGTCTGTATCTTACTGTGAGTGTTTCCTCAGCAGATAACTCCCCACTACCACAGCTACCTCTCAAAGTGTCTTCCATCTCTTTGGAAGATATCACTTGGGCCATACAAGGATTTTCCAACTCTTAACCATTTGCCTCTTGAGTACCTCCTTCTCTTTGCCAAAGCTTCTATAAAACAAAATTACCTGAAAATATTTAGGAAGAGTGTTTTTACCTCTCAATTCTTGTCATGAGTTTTTAGGATCTCACTCTCATTTAAGTCAACTCCTACTGTCAGAAGTTAGTAAGTACAACAGGGACAAACTGGGAGGTGCGTATATGTACAATAAAGTGCCTATAGACTCAGAGGACATAAAATATCCTGGCAAGTAAGGCCACACCCTCCCTCCACCCTTCCCGAGTTCTAAGTCTACCTTTAGAGTCATTAAGCCCTGAATGACAGTGAGCAGTGATTTTTGGCTCTTGAAGTTTGTGGATGGAGGCCTAAGGTAAAGCTAGGACCTAGAGGTTACATGAAGATTTCTTTAGCTCATTAATGTATCCCAAGATATACACAGGTGTCTCTTGCTATGGGGGATAACCAGTCACCTGAGCCAGAAAATTTCACTGTGAGAATCCCAGGTTGCCTGTCCTCTATTTTATGTTTATTTTGTAGAGGGGCCAGTCTAGCTCTTTCCTTGCTTCAGGAAATTATTAATTGTATTGTGCTTGTGTAAAATCAAGAGATCCCCAACAGACTGTTTACCAAATACCGTTATTACTTTTCCATTTATCCCCTTGGTGCTTTTCTAATTTTCTCAGGTATATTTCAGTCTTCACATTTTAATGAAATGTACTGGCTCAGCACACGTGTGTTTTGTGGATAATCACAATATGAACAAGATGTGTTATTTAGTTAGTGCTACCTACTCTCTCCTACTATTTCAGCTGGAGAAGCTGTTATTCCTGAAGACTACTGGGCTTCAGGCATAAAAATGTGAAGTAGTTAACTTTTCTTTTTATAACTATATTAATAGTGAAACAAAGATCATTCAACAACGTTTACAACCCCAGCTGCATTCATCATTCCATTTGCTCAACAGTTTAAAGGACAATTTATTTTATATGCCTTTTGATCTAAAGGACAAAATATTTCCTTTTTTGTTTGGTTGGTTTGGATTTGAGATTTTTCATGTTTTGTAGCTGAAGATTTTAGTACATAACTTTCAGTGAGCCACTAACTCTGTCACAGAGCCTCCGACTATGCACATAGGCCATAAATTTACTGAAATAAAACCTAATATTTGACAACTATGTCTTTCTAGTGAAGCCAGCATGCCCTTCAGGGTGGTCACGTATTCCAAAACTCTTCAGCTATTAAAGCTGACCAAATTTTGATGGTGAGCATTCTCTGATCACAAGCCCCCTGGGGTGACATTTCAGAGCATGCAGCCCAAGCCTCCTTAGCTTGTTTCTTCAGGAAACAAATGTTATTAATGAGAAGTTGCTAAACCTCCATTATTCTAATTAGTTTAATCCTTATTAAGTGTTATTCATTCAACAGTCAATGTAATTCATTTAAGAACCTGAAGAAGCAGGTGTTAAAAAAGTAATCAGATCACATTCTAATAGTGTGTTTAAATTCTGTTTCTTGTTACAAAACAGGACTTTTTGCAATAACAGGAATTTGAAATAACACTGGTGTTTCCAGAGGATAAAAATATTCTATTTTATAATGGACTCTAACATTGCTATGGTTACAGGCTCAATAAGCTGTTTATTTGATTAAATATTGCTTTAGGCAGTACTATTAAAACTTTAAGTTTCTTTTTAATAGCTTTTGTTTGTGGTAACACTTATGCTAGCCCAGCATTACTAAGGTTTTCTGTTTGTCCTACAGCTTTTGATGGTACTATCCTGCTTCTCCTTGTTACAGTGTATCAGAGCACATTTGCCTCTCAATTTAAGTAAATACGCTTGTTGTAGTTGTCATCTTGAAAAAGCATTAAAACAACCACTGGGTGGGCGGGGATCCCATTTTATCATTATCTGTAGAACTATAAATTAATAAACTGTTTTCCACTAAGGATGCATATAGAGGTCTTCATTCTGAACAGCTGGCATACCTTTTCTTTTTAAGGAAAGCAGTCTTATTCCCAGCCATGTGCTATTCTCTTTAGGTCTTTTATTAAGGTAATCATGGTTTCATAGGTTCAGAGCTGGTCTTTGTCAACAGTATCCGTATCTTTTTCTTCTCATACCCTAACAGAAAAAGGACTACAGTTTTTTCAAGAAGAATGAAATGAAAAGAAGCTCTTATAACTGAGGCTGAATGATAACGGCAGTGTCATCAACTTACTCTATAAACTCCCTAAGGGCTTTTGCAAAGGTATACTGCCACTTATTCATAAAGTCAATTCTGAAAGAATGTCCAGACATTGCTAGGAGTACCTCTTCATGAATTGGAATGGAGGCCATTTTAGTAAATTCAAGTTGCTATGGAACATTCTCGAGTCTGGAGAAGGGAATGAGAATTGCAGAGAAGTCAATGATGCTACTCTGTATGTCAGTATGTAAGAGTCTAGTATACAGCTTACAGTACATGAGAACTCTCCAACTGTGTTATTGCCTGCTTTTTTTCCTCATCTATTTCAGGTAAACACTGGTTGTTAGCTAACAAATAAAAAAGGCACCCAACACTTGTGTGCCAGATGTGCATTGGTATGCCAGGGCAACGTACCTGCAAAACGTGCTTCATACCTTTTGTTCTACAGAGCATGGATGGAATAAATTACACAACACTTGGTCTGATCTCAGAAATTCATTAATGAGAATAAATTTTTTGCACAACATCAACACTTCAGAGTGGACCCTTGAGTCTCCTAACACAGGCATGACTAAAAGCTCCACAATGCCTTTAGTTTTTTGCCAGAATATTGTGATAGAACGGGAAATTTCTATATCTAAAACACAGCTGGGCCCTAAAGGCCTCTAAAACAGTACTAGTTTGTAAGATATTTAGGTAATCAATTAGACAATCCAGTGTTTCTCTTGAAAGATGTTTGGCTAGGAGGAATCAGATGAGAGTTGTTATTTCACCTTGCCCAATGAAGGTCATTGACTATTGTCTGACAAGTCAGCAGTAATTAAACAAAACTGCATTGCAAGACTTAATAAATAAAGCTGCTGTTCTGCTCTGCATAATTCTGTCTGGCACCCACAAGAAAACAGAGCTGAAATTAAGTCTCCATTCATTACAAAAATAGTCTTACAGTAATTCAGAGCTATGGACTGTATGTTGTTTGTCAATGGTATCGAATGGTTTCTATCTACTGTAAAAAATCACTCAACAGTAAAATAAATGGTAGTTGATTGTATGCCAATGGTATATTTAACAGTACTCTATTGTATTGAATGCTGCTGGAAATGTAACAGGTCTCGATAGGGGGAAAAGTACATGCTATTTTTAAAAATAAAATATTGATGTAATTGGCTTTCCCACCCACAGTGCTTCACAAGCCGAGAAGCAACATCAGTTTTAATCGTTTGTTAGAAAGTTAGGGAGATTGGAGAAAAAGAATCCTGTTGACTTCAAGGCATTTTGAAAGTATTTAATTAAAAAGAACAACTATCACAGACCTCCTTAGAATGAATTCTCAAATTTCCCTCCACCAACCCAACAGTTAAAAAAAAATAATAATCAAGTAACATCCTACAGTGCTAAAAGAAAGAATGGAATAGTAATGTTCCTCCTAATGAACACTCTCCAGCAAAGAGGAGTAATCATGGAACTAAAGCTATAATCATTCCTTACTGGCAACAAGTTCTCTTGACTGATTGGCAAGACCAAACAATGCTGGATGGTTTGCATTTACTGCAAACTTACCCTCTGAGGGTAGAATTTCCCCCCACTGTCTTCTCTGTTTGCTGCTCTGCATTTGGGTCTCATTAGGTCACAAGAATACTTTCTCCTCCTTCACTTTTCTTTCCTTTGATCTTGGCATTCTGACTTTTTGTAAGCAGTCAAGTTGATAGCTTTTGCAAGGTCCCATCTGGTTCAGTCTAAACCAGCAAAGAAAAATCGAAACTGCTCTTATTTTTTACATCTACTAAAAGGGTAAGAACACTAGTCTTTCGTTTCTTACAGCAGACCAACAACACAGCTCCAAATTCATGATAAAGACTTTTCTCTGGGGATTCCCATTCACAAGATCCTACATCAAATAAGAAAATCACGGATGCTTTAATTTTCATTGCTGGTCTTTAAAGACACGTGTATTCCTCTGTCTAAGGGATACAGGCTGGATGGGTGATACAGTGAGCAGAAATGTATTTCCTGAACATTTAATGTAAAAGGACAGGAGACTTCATCTTTGAAAGGAACTTATCAATATTGGGCCCCATATATCATTAAAACCTCAAGCAGAAGAAAGTATTTTTTTCCTAATAAGAAAAATAATAAAAGCAAACAGAGCCAACAACAATGGAAATTTCACCTACTGAAACAGTCTGAAGAATTGGCAGTCAGCTGGTAAGTACAGCCCTTTCACCTGACTCAGCTAAAGAACAGGGTAGCATTTAAACGGCTCCTCTCTTCCCACAGTTTGCATTAATGAGATTTTTAGGACTCAGTTACCTAGGCAATTGTGAGCTACAAAAGCATAATTAAATGAACAAACAACAGACAAAAACACCCTTGTGTTTTCCCTTGTTTTTCCTTTTCAGGTGTGAAATAATTAAAACTATTTTCAATATACTATTTGCAGGGGCAGGGAAACCTTCTAAGAACAGGTTTGGCCTAGTACTGTTCAGCCTGGGAGATCTGGCATGTCACACGATACAAAAACTGTAGTGAGACAACATTGTTTAGAAATGCATGCAGATGGTGCAACATGCAAAATGAGTGCAAGTTATAGGCTAAACCTAATTGATTTTTTTTTTAACAAAGTAAAATATACAGATTCACACCCTCATAGTAGCTTTTTAATCTGTCCACCAAGAGATAGACCACTTGCATAAAGTTTTGTGGGACTAATCCTGCATTCTTTGTATATATGCTTGGGAGAGGGAGCAACCTATGAGAGAATTATTTCTATGAACATTATTTTTAGATTCAGTGTGAGCCATCTGGATGCCAACAACATAATTAGAATAGAATTAAGACAACAACAACCCACATAGTCTCTGATTATATTTCAATAGCCTTCCCCACCCCACCCCCTTAAACAAGTAGGATCTATTAGTAACATGAAAATGGAGCATGCTGAGTAAAACAGGCACAGTGCTTTGCAGATGAGTGTGGATCCTCAAAGCAATGCTTAAGTTTGTAAGCCACAGAATGGAGAATCAATTTTGCTGCATGGAAAATACTTAATTACGGTAACATTTATGCCAACAAAATGACGTTCTGAAAACTCCGTGAAAAACTGACACTGATGTCCCACTGAGAGGCTTTATTTTTCTTTCCATAAATAGACTGCAGGGCCTAGCTATTTTTTGTATGTGATACTATGAAAGGAGGAGAAGAGTGAAGGTTTGTGAGGACATGTTGTAGTCTGCATTCACTGGGAAAGTGGAAAATATACATACAACACTTAAACTGCCCAAAATCAGCAAAAAATGCCTGAAGCATTTGCCAAGCACACAGATATCTATCCATCAGCTGGAGGAATGATGAAAAGAAGGTGAAAAGATGAGGCATACAGTAACAAAAATATTCTAGGCTATTTTATAAACCACCTTATAAAAAATAAGGATCTTTGATACTCTCATGGAAAGGCATGTTTCTCCAAGGTGATAGCACATATAACAAGCTGTAAACGAAGTCTGATGCAAATATACTTTTAAAACTCAGTCTGCCTCCCTGATGGCCCAAATTCCCTTTACAGAGTGTGACTGTGGAAGCCTATGTTGATACTACAGAGAAGCAACTTCCCTGCTGAAACTTAGCTAAGAAGATGAAGTCTCATTCTTATCCCTTCTCCATAAAGAAGGGATGCTTTCAGGAAGCCTGGAGCCAGCAAGCCCACAGAGGTGGCATGACAAGGACGCCAGAAGACTAAGTTAAATTACTACAGTTTCTGTGACAGTCTCTGGCTCTAAAAGCATTGTTATGTACAGGTATTGAATGGAGATGAAGACGAATATTAAAGTGGATAGGATGAAGAAACAATCCAAATAACTCCCAAAGCCAGATGGGGATAGGAACGGAGACTCAAGAGGGAAACCAGAGTGTGGAACCACATCCTACCTGGAGAAAGCACTAAAAGTAACAGTAAATAATAGGAGGATCTTCCTATG
>JANEMJ010052309.1:0-12786 GCA_024361745.1 Cacatua alba
ACAGGGCTTGGAGCAACCTGGTCTAGTGGAAGGTGTCCCTGCCCATGGCAGGGGGGTTGGAACTGGATGAGCTTTAATCATTTTTCCAACCCAAACCATTCCTGTGATTCTGTGGTTCTATGAAAGAATACCTGGCCGCCTGGGGTTGTGCAGAAAATCAGACTCCCCCTCTGCCCATGGCCCTTCTGACATCAATACCCAGCAAAATCATCTAATCTAATCTGATCTATAATCGAACATAATCTTCCAGAGTGTCATGAACCGCATCTCACAGTGATATATCTGATAGCAGCGAAGTAATGGGCCTGTTACAGATTATGTTGTCTGTCTGAAAGAATTATTTTTGGCTTCAAAAGCAACATTACTTCCTCACTAGATATTCCAGAAAAACTTTCCTAGCCTCAGATGTTGCAGAGAAAATGCAGGTCTGATCTCTACAACCGGGGCAAGGCAGGGTCTGGTCTGCTCTGCTATGCAGGCTGAGAAACAGAAACGTTCACATGCATCACCAGCCACAATAAAGGCTTTGTGGTTCTTCTTATCTGGTTCCAGCTTCCAACATTACATAGGTACAAAGATAATGAATCTCATAGATATATAATCTCTCTTTGATTCTAAAGAGTTTAAGGATATTATGGAAATGTTTTGAAATGGCAGAAATACTGAGTCCTCAGTACAGGAAAGACACGGACCTGTTGGAGATGGTCCACAGAAGGGCCATAGAAACAATCAGAGGGCTGGAGCACCTCTCCTGTGAGGAACAACTGAGAAAGTTGGGCTTGTTCAGCCTGGAGAAGAGAAGTCTCTGGGAGACCTTATTCTGGCCTTTCAGATCTTAAAAGGGGCCTATAAGAAAGATGGAGAGAGACTTTTCAGCAGGGCCTGTTGTGACAGGATGAGGGGTGATGGTTTTAAACTGAAAGAGGGGAGATTAAGGCTAGGCATAAGGAAAAATTCTTTACGAGGGTGGTAAAACACTGGCACAGGTTGCCCAGAGAGGTGGTGGGTGAGTCATCCCTGAAGACATTCAAGGCCAGGCTGGATGTGGTTCTGGGCAACCTGATCTATATGAAGATGTGCCTGCTCATTGCAGGGGGGTTGGACTACATGAGCTCTGAAGGTCCCTTCCAACCCAAACTATAGATACATAGGTGATACATACTCACGGTGACAGGGAAAATGTAAGGTATTCTGACATCTCCCCGCCTCCTGAATTTTCAAGGATAGAAATGGGGCCTGAACTGGAATGTTTTAATTGATTGAGTATAGCGAGTTAAATATGGCTTGTTTTCTGTCTTGCCTGAACAAGCCCTGTGCACATAGCATCAGTTGGAGCTCCCAAATCAGTGCAAGAACACCTGCACAGACCTTCCTCTCACAAAAGTGACATTTTACAGGAAGACAGTACTAGTATCATTTCCCCCAGTATGTCGTTGGACACCTTTAGGCAGACTCCTGTGCTGGCTTCAGGACAACAGGTTTCTGGTCACTAAAATACAGCAAAGGGGTTCCAGTCAGCACAGTATTTCCTGTCTCCTGGAACCAAGAGCAACTTTTTAGACTGGTGCAAAGTGATGTAAAATCAGCAGGTCACACATGGGGAGGGGGCTGAGGAGAGATTGGAGTTTAAATACATGAATATTGAATTCCATTGGTAGGGGAATTCCTCTTGTACACCGAGCCAGGCAGAGGGCTGGAGGAAAATAAATACATTCCTTTCTTTTCTTGGAGACACACTCACAAGATGACTCTGCTCTGAGACACTGTGCTCATGCAGGACAAATCCTTGCCCCAGAAAGCCCATGAACACAGGGGATGGGAGCACGAAGACAGCAGTGTATACAGCGCAGAGCAACGCTCTCAGCGTGGTGGCAGCTGTGTATAGCAAAGGCCTCTTGACATCTTGCATGTGAAGGAGAGAAAGACAAATGGAAACTACCGGAATGGGAAATTGCTCACTGGCAGGATGCTAATTATTTTAAAGATGTGATAGACTGTGCTGTGAGGGGAAAGACAGCAGAAAGATGCTAGGCAGATGACCTGGTTTCAGCTGGGATAAAGTTATTTTTCTTCCTAGTAGCTGGTGCAGTGCTGTGTTTGGGTTTTAGTCTGAGAACAATGCTGATAACACACCAATGTTTTAGTTGTTGCTCAGTAGCACTTACTCTGATCAAGGACTTTTCAGTCTCTCATGCTCTGCCAGTGAGGAGGGGCACAAGAAGCCAGGAGGAAGCAGAGACAGGACACTTGACCCAAACTTGCCAAAGAGGTATTCCATACCACAGCACGTCGTGCCCGGTATATAAACTGGGGGGAGTTACCCGGAAGGGACCAATCGCTGCTCAGGTCAGGCTGGGTATTGGTCAGTGGGTGCTGAGCAATTGCATTGGGCATCACTTGTGTTTGTTGTGTTGTTGTTGTTGTTTTCATTTTCCCTTTTTTTATATATCCTTGCTATTTCCCTTACTACTATTAGTACTGGTATTATATTGTACATTATTTCAGTTATTAAACCGTATATTCTTTTGGTTCAGCCGAGGGCTGGTGAGAGAGATACCAAGAGATGGGATGGGGTCAGGATGCAGGAGAAGGAAGAGGGTTTGGAAAGAGAGGAGAGCAGAGGGATAGCTACTAGCACTTGGTCAGTTTATCAGCTCCTCTTCCCTGAAGTGTCAAACATGGAACTAGAAGAAACACAGGTTTGAGGGGTCCAGGGTGCTATTAGGAAAGTCTGCAGAGGGGTTCACACAAAGAGAGCAGCTCAGCTCACCCGCCAGTGCGCGCTGGTCTGCTGAAGCTCCCTGGGCTCCGCTTACGGGACAGGAGCTTTGACACTTCTCCCCACGTGTGTCCTGATCCCAGACCAAATGCCACCTGGATATGCCCAGGGATGTCCTCAGACCAAAGAGGCAAAGCAGAAGAGGAAGATGAAGCTAATCAGGGCTGCAAGGTGGCCTTGCAAGATAAGAGAGGGGTGAATCCTCAAGGGAGCAGAATCTCTTTGACTTGATAAGGAAAAAGAGATAAAAACTATTTCAGAATAGCACACAAAAGAATTAAAGCAAATGAATAAACATGTGAGACAACATTAATTGTCTGAAATACAATCTGTTTGACTTTTGGTCTATAAAGATCTCTCTACTTTAGTTCCCATGGTAACTATTGCGCAAAACCACACTTTTCCTAATCATCTCCGCAGAGTTTAAAGCAATTTTGTAATCCAATCAAATGTAAAGAAGATAATTTGGGTCTTGCGTTGAGAAAACTGCTACCTAATGAGCAAACAGCGACTGAGAGGCCAGATTTACAATGATGACCCTAGAGAGACACTTAATTACTGAATAATTAGCAGTTACTCAGCACATAGAGGAGTTTCTTAGCACATACAGGAAAGGCTGATGGACAGCGTTGTAATTCCATGGACTTCCAAGTAGTTTTCTGAAGCGAGAAGCAGCAAGCCTTGCTGCACATAGCACTTTCACCAGGTGACACAAACTGCAGGCAGGCATGGGTTGCATAACGGCGGAAGCTGAGACTGAAACTCTCTGCTCCCACTGAAGCTCTCAAGAAGCCAAATCCCTAACACAGGGCTTTGCTGAGGCAGCTCAGGCACTGGGGAGTGGAAGGATTAAGCTGTTGGATGGGAATGTGTTTTCCAATGGGGCTTCTCCGAGCACAGTCCCCTGTGGAGTTGGGGTTCTGCTAATTCTGCAGCGTGAAAGCCATGTTCACAGGCACCAAGCCCAACCTCACTTTTGGGAACTCAGTGGCACCCTTTGTGGGCTTCAGTTTAGGCAGTTAGGGTTGAATTGTTTCCCCTGATACAGAGGATTTTTCTGTAGGAGGAAGCACTGACACATAGATTGCCTTCCTGGAATGAAATCCAGAGCTACAGAAAAGTAACTAGTGCTTGAGTTTAATTCTTCTAATGCTGAAGCCCAGAAAACTCTGAGTGGAATTCGAAATGCCAACTTTCCCAAAAGGACAAAGCCAGAAAACAGCCCAATAAATTTGGCAGGATCAGTTTTGCTTCTTACAGCAGTTCAGAAGGCAGCGTTAGACCTGCCTGAGACTTTCAAGGTCAGTCTGATTTCACCTTGGGCTTCAGGACAATGACTTCATGTCTCCTGCCTCATATGATTACACACAGGAAAGCTCTCTGCATAATCGCTTGGCATTTCCTAAATGCAGGCCCTGTAAATGAGGTCAGGGCTCTGGTGCTGTACCTCATCCAAGGACTGCAGAGCTTGGTTCGTGCTTTAAAATAATTACCTGGCCAGCACTCTGCTATCTTCAAGTGGTCCTTCAAAAGGGCAGCCCTGGGCAGGCAGCCTCTGTGCTCCTACTGCTCATACATCTGGTTTAGTGTTCACCTCATTGTTAGGGCATGTAGGGGGACTTAAGTAAAAAAGAGAAAAGAGAAAATACATGAAAGTAGAGCTGGTTCAATTTGTTCACATTTCAAGCATAGATGAATTAACATTCTGCAAAAAAAGGGAAAAGAGTGGGTGAATTTGGGTGGAATTTTTTAAAATGTTTTTGACCACTTACAGAATGGGTTGAATTTGGAAAATTTGTTAATCTCTGTGGCTTTAATTTTGGGGAAAATGTTGAGACATTCAAACGTTTCAGTATTTTTCCTTTTTCAGCTCAAAAGAAAGCAAAAAACCAAAGGAAGCAGAGTCTACTCCCACTCCTACCCGTGGGATCTGATTTTCTGCAACACAGATGTCATCAAGAAAAGGGTGATTTCTTGATTACACAGACATTTTTCGCTTTATCATCTTTCACTCTGCATCAAAACCAAGCAGATCTGTGGGCAAGAGAATGTATCAGCCTTGTTTCCTGGGCTCAGTGCTTCATGGCTGAACATCCTCTTGGCTGACAAGTCTTCTTGTCGATCAAAGCTTTCCCTTGTAGTTAAGATACTTATAATTCCCTTTCCCTCTGTCAAACAGTAATGAGGGCTTGTGCTTCAGCCTCTTTCTGTGCACCAGTAGTACTCACTCCAGCTGGACAATGCTTTTCATGACACTTACAGAGACTGGATATTTTTGTAACCCCAACTTTGGTCAAAATGAGGAGCCATATTGTCATTGTGTGTTGGTGGGAAGGACTGTAGCTGACCACAAAATCCCCTTTATGTCAGATCCTCAGAGAAACAACCTAAAACCACTAGTCCTTGGACAAGGAAGAAGTCCTCCACATCAACGCCTTGAAAGACGACAGGCTGTCCCTAGCAGGAAATCTAGGTCATTTCTAACAGAGGAGGGTTTTCTTCCCATCGCTCTCTTCCCCGTTCAGAAGCAGCCTCAACTCTGCCGCCGTGTGGCAGCGCTGAAAAAGAGCATGAATTAAAAAATCACTAACTAGTGAAAAAAATCCCCTTATGGGTGCGGAGTTCACTCCACTGGGCAGGAAAGCCCCCGCTCCGCACCGGGGGGCGCTGATTTTACAAACAGCCATTTGCACCTTCTGACCGCCACCACCAGAACTTCAGCCTGCAGAGGAGAGGGTGTCTTGAAGAACTGCTTGGGACTTTCTCAGAAGATGTGGATGGTTGGTGGGGTTTGCCATCAGGAGGGCTGTGTGCACTCTGACAGTGGTCCCAGGGCTCATGAGAGTTTTGACCAGTGATCCTACTTTCCCCTTTGAGTGGTGGTGCAACTGGAGGCCGATGTTGGTTGTAAAGGCAGGAGACGCTGCTCTCAGCAGAGATCTCAGCAGACAAATCTCTTCCTCCCTGCAAACACCATCACTGAATTTTAATGCTAGCACAGCACCTCCAGCATGCAGGATCATGCATTTTTCTCACTTCTGTACATGAGGAGGTGTGGACAAACTCTGCAATAAGAGAAAACATTAAAGACCTGAAGTAAAACTTAAAACGTATGTTGACCTAAAATTTAACTCTTGCCACCTGCCCAGGGAAAGAGCCATGCACAGAAGCCAGAGGACCCCTCTTTAGATTAAGGACGAAGCAGAGGAGAGCACTGCCAGGATGGTATTGGAGGCACCTCAAGCTGGGCAGGATCAGAGCCATGAGGCCCTGCAGCCTCATGAACACATAAGAAATGAACACATTGCTCCCATGGAGGTATAACGTACCTCTAAGGAAGCATGAGGGTAAGAAGGGGATTTGGCTGTGGTGACTGCTGGAATAAACCAGTGCTACCCCTCCACACTATGCACATTTCTAAAAGTAAGTTATAATGCAACATTTTTTTTTTCAAATCTCACGTCACAGTAACAGAGCAGGCGTAAAGGAAAGGGAAAGGAGTAGAATTAGGAGATGTGTTAATATCTTAAAATCACTCAGAGCCATCTTATGTTTCATAGAATCACAGAATCACAGAATGGTTTGGGTTGGAAGGGACCTTAAAGACCATACATTTCCACCTCCCCTACCACAGGCAGGGACACCTTCCACCAGACCTTGAACACTGCCAGGGATGGGGCATCCACAGCTTCCCTGGGCAACCTGTGCCAGTGCCTCAGCACCCTCACAGGGAAGAGCTTTTTCCTTATATCGATTCTAAATCTCCCCTCTGTCAGTTTAAAGCCATCCGCCCTTATCCTTTCCCTTCATGCCCTTGTCAAAAGTCCCTCTCCAGCTTTCTTGTTAGCCCCTTTAGGCGCTGAAAGCTGCTCTAAGGTCTTCATGGAGCCCTCTCCAGGCTGAACAAGCCCAGTTATCTCAGCCTGTCTTCAGAGCAGAGGAGCTCCAGCCCTCTGAGCATCTTCATGGTCTCCTCTGGACTCACTCTAATAGGTCCACACCTTTCTTATGCTGGGGACCCCGGAGCTGGATGCAGTACTGCATGCTCTCACGAGAGCAGGAGAAGGGGAGAATCACTTCCCTCAACCTGTTGGTCGCACTCCTTTTGATGCAATCCAGGACACACATATTTTTGTTAGTTAGTTAGTTTGGTTGGTTGGTTATTAAATCCCTTTATTCTACTGTAAACCTTGAAACACGAGGCAGACATTTCTCCAGTCCGCCTGGGAGAGCCAAGGCAAACAGGCTGGAGAAAGAATGCATAAAAGATATGGTCTTTGCTCTTTGTTCTTTCTTGTTCTCAAATGCCTCAAAACTTTATAAAGAAGTGAGACAATGTCAATGTAATAATAACAGAGAGTAAAAGTAATTCACAGCAGTCATTACCCTTAAAATACTTCCTGGAACCAAGTGCAGGAGGTATGAAGTCATACTTTTCAGCGTCTTTCACGCTGTCTCCATAGGAAGGTTGGTATGCCTTTGAAGCTACTCTTTATTTACAGTAGATGCCTACCAGCTCCTTTCTCCTTGAGCCTAGGAGCATTAAATGGCAAAATCACTATCCAGGAAGATAATCTAACCTAACTTGATATAATAATCCAAAACTATCTTCCAGAGTGTCATGAACTGCATCTCACAATGAAATATCTGATAGCAGTGAAGTAATGGGGCTGTTACAGATTATGTTGTCTATCTGAAATAATTATTTTTGATTTCAAAAGCAACGTTCTTATTGACTGAGTTAAATACGGCTTGTTTTCTGTCTTGCCTGAAGGAGCCCTGTGCACGTAGCATCAGATGGAGCTCCTAAATGAGAACACCTGCACAGACCTTCCTCTCACAAAAGTGACATTTTACAGGAAAACAGTACTAATATCATTTCCCCCAGTATGTCGTTGGACACCTTTAGGCAGACTCCTGTGCTGGCTTCAGGACAACAGGTTTCTGGTCACTAAAATACAGCAAAGGGGTTCCAGTCAGCACAGTATTTACTGTCTTCTGGAACCAAGAGCAACTTTCAGATTGGTGCAAAGTGATGTAAACCCAGCAGGTCTGCAGGGATTTACATCTGTATCGTTCTGGAGTAAATAAATATTTGGAGTGCAGGAGATGGTCCCTTTGTGCCTGGCTCTGCAGTTGAGTGTGCAAGATAGCACTTTGGTCCCTTTATACACACGGTTTGCTCTATATTCTATGGCTTGTGTATCTTTTGCACTGAAATGCTATCAGCAGAAGAAGTAGCAACACCTGCGTTTCTGGCTGCCCAACATTTTCCACTGCAAGCCCCTGCTTTCAGTCTCCTCTCATTTCTCCCGAGCTGGAATCATGCCTGCTGATGTATTCCAGGCCACCTTGCTGCCTCAGAACCAATATTCTAGCAGGTTCCTGCTAAAATCAGTTCAGCAGTTTGAGACTGAAGCCAGGGAAGCAGGATGCTTGCCTCATGCAATGCTATTTCTCACTCGTGTGTCTCAGGGTGTACCTCGCTCTTCCCTTATTTGGATCAGAAACTGGGAATTTGGTAGTTCAGCCACCCTTGCTTCAGGAACAGGCTTTTGGCACGTCCTGCCGAACGTTGCCAAGCTGTGTCTGCACGATGCTCTTGTGAAAATGGGTATGATGATAGAAGCAGCAGAATCTAATCAAGCATCTATTAGGGCTGGCCCTGTGATCTGAAGAGCACTCTGGAAATGAACGGGCTTCTAAGCTGACAGCATCTTCTCTCGCTGTACCTCCAATAGGGGACGGCACCACTTCTTGTGTGTGAAGAACTGAAACCACAGCAGGATCGCTCAGCCCCTGAGGAGAAGAGTAATCCTGCACCTAGTGCAGGAGAAGAAGGTCAGCAGCACACAGGGGAGGCGGCTGAGAACTGGGGCTTAAATACGTGAATATCGAATTCCGTTGATAGGGGAACTCCTCATGTGCACAGAGCCAGGCAGAGTGCTGGAGGAAAACAAGGATATTCCTCTATCACTTGTCATGCCCGGAGCCATGCTCACAGCGAACACCACCCCCCAAAGCCAGTGCGCTTCCGTCGCGGCCCTGAGCGCATGCGTGGGGGGCGGAGCCAGCCGTGACGTACTGCGAGCAGCGCGGCGCGATTGGCTCTCTCTTCGCCTTCAGCCTCGCCGCCGCGGGAAGACGGAAGCGAGCGCAGGGCAAGATGGCGGCGGCCGGGCGGCTGTGCGCCCTGCTGTGCCTGGCGGCGGCCGCGCTCGGGAAGCGGAGCCCGGTGAAGGTGCTGTCGGACGGCATGTGGCGGGAGCTACTGCACGGAGAGTGGATGGTGGAGTTGTGAGTCGAGAGCGGGTCGCTCGGGCTGACGGGGAGGGTACGGGGGTGTCTCCGCGGCCAGCTCTGAGGCCGTGTGAGACCGGCCGGTGCTGTTCGGTGACGGAGTTGCACTGTCCCCAGCTATGCCCCTTGGTGTCCCGCCTGCCAAAATCTGCAGCCCGAATGGGAGAAGTTTGCTGAGTGGGGCGAAGACCTGGAAGTGAACATCGCCAAAGTGGATGTCACGGAGCAGCCAGGTCAGAAGGGCTGTAAGGGACGGTGGTTCCTGAGGTTTTCTCCGGGGCTTTGGGCTTCTCATTGCCCGTGGAGTGCCTGGTGCTAGGGTGTCGCGGTTTAACCCCAGTCAGAAACTAATGAGGAAGTCTTGAAACGAGGACACAGTGTATGTGCTGTAAGGAAATAGGATTAATAGGAAATTTGAAGTATGAGGCACTGGCACAAATTGCCCAGAGAAGCTGTGGCTGTCCCGTCCCTGGCAGTGTTCAAGGCCAGGTTGGACGGCGCTTGGAGCAACCTGCTCTAGTGGAAGGTGTCCCTGCCTGTGGCAGGGGGTTGGAACTGGATGAGCTTTAAAGTCCCTTCCCACCCAAACCATTCTAAGTGTTCTTTATCTCAGAATCCTAATGTTTCATAGCCAACTACATTTTCAAAAAGTTTTTTTTTTTAATGTGCTTTTTCCGTACACATTTTAGAATCGTAGTCTTATAGTAAACAGAACCAAAAAGTCTTTCCAGGACTACTTCAGTATCTTAGCAAATATTAAAGGAGAAGAATAGCTCAAACTGACAGCAGATGGAGTTGTTTTGAGAAGCTTTTCATTTTGGTAATGTTAGGTTTATGGTTGGACTCAATAATTGTAAATGATTCTATGATTCTACTGAAGGCATATTGTTGGATGTATACTAAAAACTAGATAAAGGGAACAAGCAAATTTCTCTGGAGAGTGATTTGGAGGGTTTCAAGAGGATTTTTGGCTGTACTTTTTAAGCATCATACAGAGCAAAAATGTGGTTTCAGCTTTCCTTGTGATAGTACCTTCCCTTGTTCCTGCAGCTGAAGCTCACTTATCTGAATTGCCTTCCTGTCTGTGTGATGTTTGTAAAAGTGACCTTCTCCATGCTGATACTGTTCTTCGAAGTAACTTTTGTAACTTCTTCCCATAACTTTTAAAACTTGCCTTACTTGGATTATTTTTTGCAAACACTGGAGGTTGCAGATCATGTGGGGAAAGGAGAGCATCTCAAGAGCTACAGCCAAAATAGTCAAGTAAACCAGTTATCCTTGGACATTTCTTGTCCATGGAGAAACTTTGTAGCTCTTTGTTCAGGGACTTTTAGAATGTGTGCAGTACTTTTATATGCACGAGTTTGTGTTTGATCGCAATTAAATATTGATACCTGGGGCAGGAGCCATTTTTATTTTGGTGCATAATAAGGCATTTCTTGCCTTTTATGTAAGTGTGCTCTACAATTCTGAAAAATAACTTTTCTTACAGGATTAAGTGGACGATTTGTCATAACAGCTCTTCCTACCATCTATCAGTAAGTATGAAATGTGGCAGATTTCTTGGAGGAGAGAGGATATTTTTCCCACTTTTTATTGGGACAAATAAATGAGGCTTGCCATGCTTTTTAAGAATGTGAATTACTTTACACAGGGACAACCACTGTCTTACCTACTCTGACCTTGCAGTACTGCCAGTTGATGTTTTTCATTTTCCTTCAGGCCTTATTTATCCTATCTTCTCATGGGTGTTTCCATTTTGCAATCTTTATTTCTCTGTAGGTTGATCTTAGTGCAGTTATGTGGCAAGTGCACTAGGAAGATCAATATCTCTATGGAATCGCAACCTAGATAACCATGTATCGAACAGAGATACATGTGGAGTCAAGATTCTAGAAATACCTATAGTCAGCAGTTTTGCAAAACATTTTGGAGCCAATATAATCTAAGGCAAAGTAAAACTAAGATCCAGGGCAACCCAGGGAGAGGTGATGGGAGGGAAGATGTTGAGTGGAAACAAATGCTGTATGCTTGGACTATGTAAAATAAAGGACTTGTTTTGTTTGTTTTACAGCTGTAAAGATGGGGAGTTCAGGAGATACCAGGGTGCAAGAACTAAATCTGATTTCATAAATTTCATCAGTGATCAGGAATGGAAATCTATTGAACCAGTTTCATCATGGTTTGGTCCTTCCTCTTTCCTGTAAGTTTTGATTTTTATCATAACTTGTTGCTGGACATGCTGGAACAGGTCCTTAGGTGCTGCACCTGGTGCTGCCTCCTTACTATCAGCTTATGCAGCAGTTCTGAGCTGCTAATTAGTCTGTGAATGTGATGGGCGAGTGTCATGCCTCCTTCAGCAGCAGGTTGAGGGAGGTGATTCTCCCCCTCTGCGTGAAACAGGGTACTAATTTTAGGATTAATAAGTTAGAAGTGTACTGATCCAGTCCCATTTCTATGCATACTGCTTTAGTATGCAGGCTGCTTCTACTGCTCACTCATCAACTTAAGTTGGCTTAATGATTCAAATTCTCCTTTCTTTTGGAGACAGTGAATACTTAATGCTGAAGTTTCATAGTAACAGGGAAATGTCAGAAACAGCAGGATATACATGGCAGATAGCCTGATCTTTTTCACTTGTATGTAAAATATGGCTGAACTGAAGTGTCTGAAGGTATCTCAGTTTTTATATAACCTGATTTTTTTTTTTTAATAGGTTGATTTCTTGTTTTAATAAAATCTCTAGATGCTTAGCTCTTAATATCTTGAATAGAGTTCCAGCTGCTTCTCAGATTGTTTGTCCAAATATAACTTAGAACATAAAAGTAATTGAAAATCATATGTCAGCAGATACAAGTCAAGAAAGTTTGTAAGTCTGTGGTTGTCCCTATGTGGAACATTGAAACAAGCTGATGTTGGTAACAAAAGTAGCTCATGGGGAATGAGTGTTTATTGAATTAAACGACAAAACAGAAGATAAAAATCAAAGTAGTTGGAAGAGAAACCAGACATGAGCAGAAAGTTGTTCAACTTGGGATGAAATAACGACAAGTCAGGCAAATCGGAAGGTATGGATATGTGACTGGCTTAAAGATGTCTTCAGTTACTTTTCTGCTTTGTTTCAGGATGAGCAGTATGTCAGCTTTGTTCCAGTTGTCAATGTGGATCAGGGTATGTGCTTAGATCTCAATCTCTATTTTATCTGAACACAGATGATATTCGGCTATTCTTGAAATGGTTCTCTTGTCTTTTATTTCAGCACTGCCATAATTATTTAACAGAAAATGTTGGAATACCGGTCTGGGGCTCATATGCTGTGTTTGCATTGACAACTCTGTTCTCAGGACTGGTACTGGGACTTGTAAGTGAAGCACGTGAAAGGGATTGGCTTGTGACTGCTGTGTATTATGCTAATGTTGCCTTTGCTTCAGTCTTTAATAGTAAGGTTAGTTGTTCTCAGCGTACCCTGCCCCCTGAGCTGGAAGACAGGGATGGGGAGCAGAACAAAGCCCCCGTAATCCAAGGGGAAATGGTCAGTGACCTGCTACACTACTTAGACACACACACAAGTCTGTGGGGTCAGGTGGGATCCACCCAGGGGTGGTGAGGGAGCTGGTGGAAGTGCTCACTGAGCTACTTCCATCATTTATCAGCAGTCCTGGCTCACTGGAGAGGTCCCAGCTGACTGAAGGTTAGCAAATGTGACA
>JANEMJ010052317.1:0-21854 GCA_024361745.1 Cacatua alba
CTATCTGCACAATAAAGTGGAGCATGTGACTTAACTCATATTGAGTGCATGCATGACTCCGGCCGTCTCCTCCGACATATAACTTCCCTACAGAAGTGACTACCCAAATGAACAGAAAAAAGAATCTAAGACTGAAACACTTTCAAATTTAAGTGGAAGCTTAGAGGCTCTAAATCATCTCAGGTAAATAGAACTCTTACTTTCATATAATGTTTTTATATATATATATATATATATATATATATATATATATATATAAAACCAGGCTGCCCAGGGAAGTGGGTTTAGTGGTGGACTTGGTAGTGTTAGGTTAGCAGTTGAACTTGATGATCTTAAGGGTCTTTCCAACATTCTATGATTTTATTATTTTCATGTACTTTTCAATGTAACTGAAAGCACGAATAAAGACATATATAAACCATAATGAAATTTATGGGAATTTTTTTAACAAGTCGACTGTAACATGCACCGGTTCTATAATCATGGATTGTCTGAATATTCAGAGAGAAAGTATAAGTATATACTACTAGTGTATTTTCCAAACTGGTGCTTGATACTGAAAAAATATTTGTAATGCATTATGAAAAGTAACTACTCATAAAGACCTTTCTTATATTCTACAGATATTTAAAATTTATCCAAGTGACCCACATTTGTACTGCATAGAAATAGCAAAATAGCAGTTTTTCATGAAAATCTGCAATAACTCACTGTAACCAGATATAGTGCATGTCTTTGTTAACTAATGCACATGTCAAAGAAAACTGTTAAAGTGATGAATAAGTAAA
The DNA here is from genome assembly GCA_024361745.1 of Cacatua alba. Lineage (NCBI taxonomy): Eukaryota > Metazoa > Chordata > Aves > Psittaciformes > Cacatuidae > Cacatua > Cacatua alba. The sequence continues at coordinate 789 of JANEMJ010052317.1, forward strand.
GCAGCTCTCAATTTGTATGAGTCATGGCATCTTTGGTTTGCTGCCATAAAACTGGATTTCATAAATCCACATCTGCGAAGATTCTTCCAACATATGAGCACAGCTGTCCCTCAGATCCAACTTTCTCCACATTTTCTGATCATGTTTTCATCTGCTTGGCAAAATCAAGCCTCCAATTAGTATTGTACAAATTATTCTGTCACATAGCTAGTATCTTTTTCCTCTAAACATCTGTTAGGAAAGTTGAGTATTTGTGTGCAAATTATATTTCCGAGATTGTGTTATTAGATAAATTCCTTATATTCAACATGGGAGGCATTAAACTGCCTAAAGAACAAGAGCTCAATTTATCAATAGCCAAATCTTCTACAGCACTTACTTCAAAAGCAGTTTTACATATCAGACAACATACGTGGCCCTATTAATATAAACTCTACTGAACTAGATCACATACTTTCTGAATCTATCCTGAACTGTTTATTTTTGTTTTCCTCATTACGATCAGGAAGATGGAGGTAATTCTTAAAGCCACTGAATTATCTAATTTAATTCTGGTTTTGATTGATGAATTGCCATGAAGTATTTATTTGCTCATTGTACAAACACCAGTTTGAAAAAGAATTCCAGCCTAGAATTTGCTAAATATTTTGAGCATTCATTTCCCTGCCACATGATTTCAGATCCCACAAAATTTTATTTCCAGGTTTTAGTTAATCCTGAAATAACTCTTAGGTAGGGATGCAAGATTTGCAAGCTGTATCCTCAGAGATCTAACATGAAATTCTCACCACCTGGCTTCTATTTCCAAGTATTCTGAATCTACAGTGACAGCACACAGCCTCTAGCACTTTAGATACACCTACACAGCATGCAGTTCTTCATTATCAACAAATTTTAACAACTAACACAGGCAGTCATACTAAGCCCAGCAAAACAACACTGCTTCCACTAAGAAGTGGGAAAAAATGTTTCCACAGCTAACGTATTCCAACATTTGCAATCACATCAAACAACTGGTTTACAGTCTTTTTTACCAAATCACTTATATTTTACTTTCTATTTCCTGCTACATGCTTTAGGCCTTAAAGACCACTGATAATATAAAGATACATGACTAGTAGGCTTTTCACCAAGTTCAGGAGGACAAAATTCTTGGTTTTCCTGGTCACCCTATGTGTATTTACATTTAACTGCAATGAGAAAGAATGGCAACCTCCTACTCTTTGGCGCCTTTACAAACCTAATATTGTTGTGGTTTAGATCCAGCCAGTAACTCAGTACCAGGCAGCCATTTGCTCACACCCCTTTCCTCCCAGGCAGAATGGGGAGGAGAATCGAAAGCATGTAAAATCCATGAGTTAAGAATTGTTTAATAACTAAAATAAAGTAAAATATAGCGATAATAGAAAGAATACCAACAATAACAATAATGATAATAATAGGAAACAACAAGAGAAGAAATGACAGCTCAGAAAATGCAAGTGATACACAATTTCTCACCACCCACTGACTAATGCCCAGCCCAACCCAAGCAGCGATCAGTCCCTTCCAGGTGACTCCTCCCAGTTTATATACTGGGCATGATGTGCTGTGGTATTGAATACCCCTTTGGCTAGTTTGGGTGAGGTGTCCTGGCTGTGTTCCCTCCCACCTTCTTGTGCTCCTCCTCACTGGCAGAGCATGAGAGACTGAAAAGTTTGTGACCAGAGTAAGTGCTACTCAGCAACAACTAAAACATCAGTGTGTTATCAGCATTGTTCTGAGACTAAATCCAAAACACAGCACTGCACCAACTACTAAGAAGAAAAATAATTGTTACAGCTGAAACCAGGACAAGTTTGGAAATAAAGCTTGAAAATGACTTTTTCTTTTGTAGAGTCTCCTGTTTAGAGGAAAAAGTCATCAATAAATAGAAAAATAGAAAATGAAAGATTGGAAAGATCTACCAAAACAAAGTTAGAAGACTTGGTACTTTTAACTTAGCTTAAAAGACCAGGATGCTTGTTTACACCACTTTGGCTTTACAACACTTTGACTTCTAGACTATTCTATAAGCAGGTTTTTAGAAGACATTCTTCTTAAGGGTCAAATATTAATTATTTGTTATAACCATTCAGTATTGATGAGGTGTGTTGAGACTCTGATTGTGAGGGCCGGGTCACTGTACCACTGACAAGCTCAAATCTAGAATACAAGTTTTATTCAAGCTGAAAACACCTGCCTATGGATTCAAAACACATAGAAGCTCTCCTTGGAGTAATACAGCTGACTGGAACATCTAGACAGACACAGGCATACTATACTACCACTTTACACCTTGACAGGACAAGTCAGGGGGGCTGGCTATAGATGGCATAGGGACAGAAGCAGCAGAGACAAGGCCACGCTTGATATGCTTACCCTACCCATGTTCTCACGGGCATGTTGTTTGGCTGAAGGGTTTCTTCACAATCCCCAAAGCTTTCCAAGGCTGAGTACAAAAGTATTATTCAAACAATAGTTTCATATGGAAACAGCCTAGATGAATCAACTGTATTTTTGAACTAATACATGAAATAGAGAACAATTTTAACACATGATCAAATATGCTTACTACTGCGATTTTTTACATGTGGCATTTTCCCCAGGATAAGTACAGCCTAAGGCATTTTCACACTTTTCTTAGTTCAAGTACATGATTTTCCTCCTACATAATGCCTCATGAACCATGCCACTGACACTGAATCTTTGTATTTCATGCATGAAAATACACATTACTTCAAATTCTATCAAATTATTTCCTCTGCTATTTCTTTCCTATAAAAGCTGTGTGCTGCCACTTACAGATTTTAAAATAAAATATGCACCTATTAGTAGTATGATATGGTAGCATATCAGCAGATTAGTAGTATGACATACTACAGTTTTATACTGCTAAAGGAAATGTGCAAGTACTACTCTGTTCTTAATCTCTGTTAGCTTGTAAAGTTCTTCAAGCAAACAATGAATAAATCTTCCTGAATCTAATCCATAAGAATCAGTAATTTTATTTTGTTGGGTTATTTTAGAGAAAGGAAAAAAACCCTAATACCTTCAGGTCATGTTATTCCAATCAGTAACTGAAAGTGTGTTTCCAGCAGAAGGTACTGGAGTAGATGAGAGCTTACTCTGAAATTTTTCCCATTCTACGGTAAGCAAGAGATGCATTCTAGGCAGATGGGTACAATGGATTTTTATTTTAACACCAGCATTCTAGAAATTATATTTTTAACACTGTCTTTATAGTTGTTTCCACACTAAACAGCACAAAGGAATGAAAGGGCTACTATTTCTTATCTGAGGCCAAGAGAAAGTCAAACTTACCTCAAAGGAAAGATTACTGCTTCTAAATATACACTTCGCCAGTGCAATCTGAACAATGGAAGCAAAATGCTAGCATTTGATCTGTACACGCTATAACAAGTAAGTTCTGCTGTTTTGTAATTCATGAGCACAAATTCTCATCATGACAAAGAAGTGGAAAACAGCTTTGGCAGAATTTAACAATGGGCTGATAGCAAGTAATTCATTCCATACCTTTAAGCATACTTGCCATCTATCTTTGAACTTTTCTTAGTTCTAAATATAACCTTTCTGAGATAAGGGAACAAAACTGCAGAGGATTTTCATGTTTTAGATTAACCATGGACTTACCTCAAGATATAGCAATTTAGACCGAATAATAGACAACATTTGAACAGGCAGAATGTCAGAGTCCGCACCACCTGCTAGTTTCAGTTTTAGGACCTGTTTCAGGGTTAGATGTCTTAATAACTACAGAATCTATGTTTATCGAAAACATGAACAGATGTTGCTACACATATAGTCACAAAATGAACATCCAGAAAGAGTAACTGTAAACTCAAGGATTACACTCACTAACCTACTTGCATGACTAAATTGGTTTAGGCTTTGTTTCTAAATACAGGTCCAAATCCTGAGGACTGTGAAATGCTTTTCGCCATTTTCTGGGTGCCACAATGCCTTAGATAAACAAATACTAATTATTTATTAACTATTTCACTGCTAATTGCCTCAAAAAAAAAACCAACCCATCTGATTCGGGGACTGAAGCAGCAGCAGCATTCAGGACAAAAATTGAGTAGGCAGGCTTTTAACTATTTACTTATTTTGAGCTTTAGAGTATCGGTCCTATAGCTTCATAATTGTATAGGGCTACTTAGAAGACAAATATCAGATTTAATCCAAATCAATCGGGATTAAAGTCTGCCCTATATTTCTTCTTACTTCAGTGAAAGATAACTGTCTTGCTGTCTTGCACAGGGAGTTAAACATTCCCAGAGACAGTCAAAACAAATTACTGAATCTAAATCCGTAATATACAAGTACAAGATTTTGAGTCATTCTGTTACATCTCACAAATCTCCAGTTTGGGTGAAGAGCATCAGCTGAAGCAATCACTGGTGTGCTGCAGGCCAAGGGGCAAGCACTTCACTGCTCTGAGTCTGTACCTACCTGGCCTTTGTTTAACTGTACTCATTTCCACATGATGAAGAACGTAAGAACTGTTGTCTGCAGAAACACAGGTCAGAAAGAGGAAACTAAATATATTTAGAGAGATTAACTATATTTCAGTCAGTCGGACTAATTCATCTAGAATATTTTAAGAGCCAGTTAAAGCAATGTCTTTGATACTTCAAGAGAGACTGACGAAATCCCAAAAGATTTGTGAAATGCAAACATAATACTTCGCTGTAAGATCAGAGAGAGCAATCTATAGACAAACTTACAGGCTAGACAGTCAGATTTTGGCACTCAGGGAAACACTGGCCAATGCTAAACAACTTTAGAGAGTACACACAAGATAACATGATGTTCAGTAAGAGGTTTGTGGGAACACACACACACGCCAGCCCCCAACAATTAAACTAATCCATGTGCCCTCATTTCCTCTTATATGAGCTGACTCTTAAAAAAGGGCAAAATAATAGATACCATGCTTAAGAAAGCTTTTGATGCTGCCCATGCAACTGTGTTTTAATTTTCAGAGTAACAGTTTAGGAATGAACTAGGTATAAAAATAAGAAGGGTTAGGAAAGAACAGTTAAGCATTGAAACAAGAGCGTCAAGAGAGTTTGCAAAGCCCTTCTGAGAGAAAGAGTTTCACAACAAAATATATCAGGGTGGCCTAGGATCATATTCGATCTCACTTCCACACTTTTGGGAGGGATCCATTCTTGTGACACCACAGAATCTCATAAACAAGTATTGAAATAATGATAAAATTTCTGAAGGAAAACATCTGACTGTGATAAACATTCAAGGAAGAATTATTCTTTGTCAAGCTGGAAGTCTGTCTGGGATCTTCCTGCAGAGGACTCTACTATATTAGTTCGTGTTATTTTCAAAATATGATGGAGAACACACAGACACATACCATTTGTGGATGATTTAAAATTCACAGCGAGCCCTTCAAATATCAGAATTAAGTATACACCCCGCCCTCCCCCCCCCCAAAAAAAAAAATCTAAAATCAGGATCACCAAATCCAATGGCGACAAATGCAAAGTGCTACACTTTTCAAAGGAAAACCACCCTCAAAACATGTAAACACTGAATGCAGAAGAAAGGTTTAAAAACAGGAAGTCATTGCAATCAACCATTCATTTCATTTCAGATTTCCAGGCAACAAAGTGAAACAATATAAACAAAATCCTGGATCATTTCTGAATAAACTGTCTCAAACAAAAAAGCAGTCACTCTGCTGCTGTAGTCATCACATGCCATCTGCCTGTGGCAAAAAGTTCTAGAAGAAAGAAAAGTCTGGTACCATTTCTGGTGTTCTATTGTTCAAACAAATCCAAATTTTCAAACTGCATCAAGGTGTTCTTGAAAAATTATTTTCATGAAGTCATTTAGCTCTAGCACCATCATGTCATTATTCCTCTCACTTGTCCACTGAATTTGCCTTTTATGGGGTTTATCATCAGTAAATACTGATATTTAGTCTCAGAACATTATGTACTTGGAATCCTCAACTGAAAGTAATTTTTCAATTTCTTGGAAGCAATTGGTACAGTTTCCAAATTTATTAATGTTCTAAATGACTCTGAAAATGCTAAAGTACTAAATATATCTTCCACTTAGAACATACTGAAACTCTACAGAAGCATTCAAGGTAATCTCTGAGAGAATGTAAGACTTTGCTGTATCAGTCTTCTGAATATTTTTTTAATAAATATAATCTTCTTGTTCTTCTATAAAAAGTCTTCCCAGAAAACTGCACAGAGGATTTTCTTCATCCATACCCTGTTCTGGATCAGTACAAGTCTTTCACAGCTTCATAACTTCCCCCCCAAAAATGGAGGCATCTGAAGAAATGAACTTCAGCTTACCCAAGACTGCCCTGTTTATGGCATTTAATGACTTCAGCAGTTAATGAAGGAATTAATAAGACATTTCGTCCATATCATAAGGGAACACACTGTGCGTTAAAGAGGAAGGGGATAAAATAGAAGGAATAGATCAGTGTCAAACATTTCCTACCTGTAATCTTTCCAAAGAACAAGAATACAAATTAACTAATATACTACCTCTTCTTTCAATTAATTAAGAATCGTAATCAAACTTATGGATAAAATACATTCCATAATCTAAGCCTTTCTAATTTTAGTAGTTAGTAAAGAACACTAGAACAGAGATTATTTTTTTTTCCTACACTAAAGCTTTTTGGCATTAAACAAGCGAAGTGTATAAACATATTCCTAAATGCTTTTTATATTAATTTTAACTCATATATCATCATTCTTAATCCTACCAATAGCCCCATTGGCTTCAACTAGGTTAAACTCCTGTTTAAATACACACAACAAGACTCAAAGATTTGGACCCCATGCTTTCTATGGACATTCAAGATAATAAAGCAAAATGCATCACAGGCAGATGTACAACCTCTGTTTGTAATATTTGACTTCACATACCTCACACACAATATTTAAGTGAACTGATGATCAAAAAGCCACTGAAGTTGCCAGCGGCTGTTTCCATGGACCGTGGTGGGTTTTGCTAAGTTCCATTACATTTAAAAATGTGTACAATTCAAAGTCCACAGATGAGGAAAAAATGAAGCCGATTTTTTTTTACTGTACACATTTTGAATTTAATATTATCTGAGAAGAACTCAGGACCTTGGATAAATACGCCCCCATATTTTCCAATTAATGTAAGTAGAAATGCCGCACAAAAAAAACCCACAAATATGTGGGGAATTCAAACATTACATATGCAAGATATTCATTTACTATTAATACACAGAAATTTGTCATCCAGGTTAACCTGAAGTCAGTGACATTATCTCACAGAATATATCCCAAAACCTTTCCATTGCAGTGCTGCAAGAACATACTGAAAATTGCCTGAAGAAAAAATAGAAAAACTAAAATATGACAAAGGATGGCAAAATCCTGGAAAACAGCACACCTTAAATAGCCAAGAAAATTTGAAAAACTATGTCCACAAATCTGTAGCAGTCTTAGCTGCACTCTCTATTACTGACAATGCTGTAAAGTCCAAAAGGAGTTGAGAAACAAAGCTACATGCACAACTTGTAGACATGTAAGCACAGAATAGGGCATAAAGACAAATACGGTGATCAAAGCTTTGTTGAATCACCAGTATATCAGATGCTGAAGCACAGGGGTACATGAAATATGCCAGGAGCCCACATAATGCTTTAAAATACTATTTTGAGGAGATATAAATTTAAGGAAGCTTCTCAGATTCAGTCCACATCTAATTTACTTCCGTCTAATGTGATCTAGTTCCTTTCATGCACCTCTTCTTGCCAAAAATCACTAATTTAGGTTAAGATACGATTTATCCCTGCTAAATAAGGCAGTCTTAGTAGGTATGCTGATACAATTTGTGTTAATGATGCTAATTTTCAAAGCAACAAGGCATAACAGCCAGTTAAATAACAGTTCCACAAATAAAATTTTGCACACATTAACTATACCAGCACATGCTTTATTTATAACTGAAAAACCACCACTTTACTAAGCACCAAATTTTGCCCTTCTTGTCAACATCCCACCTCTGCTTTAAATGTTATGCAAATATCATTCAGGATAACTATTCATAACTGACTCTAAACCAGGATCAAATTACTAAATTCCTGGATCAAATTACTAAATTTTTAGAAACACAGTAAACCCCATATATTTGCCAAAAATCATCAATTGCAGGTTTTACAGATATAATGTTAAAAGCTCAATAGGCACTCAATTTTATTTGACACTGATGAGGTAAATCTAAAGACTTTCTCCCTAATTACTAGAAATACTCAATGCACCGACATCTGTGGATAAAAAGGATTGATTATACTTCAACAAAACATGCTGACAGATTTATGAAAATGCAAACAGGAAGCATGGCAATACTTCTACTAGCAAGTTTTATGCCAATCACTACATCAACTTGCAATCATACTGTAAGAGGCAGAAGTGACTAAATGTCCATGCCCCAACTATCACATCTCCATTCATGGCTTGTTTGGTGGTTGTTTTTTAGAAGGACAAAGAATACCAATTTTTTTTTTTTCCAAGGTCTAATCTATTGTACCAGTAATTAAACTTGATCTCAGTATCACCATTAAAACCAAGCCAAAGTATTCTGAGCTTGTATTTCCTTGGTTACTAACATGCTACCAAAAAACATAACAGGATTACAGTATATAGCAAAACTGTCAAAAGTTTGTCCAGCCTACAGCTGCTGGCGTAAGCAATCTCCAGGATGCAACCTCTAGATGATTCCCTAAGGAAAAAAACAGCACATTCTGTTATGCACAGCACAATGGTGAGATCCTGACTGAGCTTTACAGGCACTGTCACAATCCAAACCACCATAAGATTTAAGTCCAAATAACGTATGTAGGAGAAAAGTAAAGACATAAAACCTATAAAGGAGCAGGGAAGGAAAGAGTGACAGGATAATTCCAATTAAAGCAAATGGAATACTATAAAGTAAATATTAAATAAGGTTTAATTATTTAGTCACAATGGATTCAGTGGGATCAGACTATTTATAAGACCAGTAACATCTGACCTGCAGTTACATGGACTAAGATTAAAGTCAACTTCAAACCACAGTGTCAAAACTAGATGGGAATACATGATCATCTGTGGCATCTAACTATGTCAGTAAGGTTTCCACAAGAAGTTCCTCTGAAAACTGTGTAAAATAATGGGCACTTCTTAAACTGATGTAGTCTTATACCAGTTAATGATAAAACAACTTAGTAAACAGAATGAGGGGGGCAGGGAAAGAAGGGGGAAAATACCCCACATGAAGTACAACCTTAAAGGATGGGTATATTGAAGCCACAACTAATTTTCCATCATTACACCACCATCTCCAAAAAACTAGGTCATTTCCAGAATAAATGTTTTGGTTTAAAATCAGATGCTTACTCTGAAAGGGGAAAGGAGGGGTGGCAATAAGGAAAGAAAGTAAAAAAACGTGGCAGAATTTGTTGCAATACAACATATCCAGAAGAAGCTGTAAACAGCAGAAAGAAACCATTGAGAGTACTTCATAGTAAATGCACATAAGTGTGTAAAATTCTGGCTGCATTCTGCTTTCTTGAATTCTATTCCATATTTTTTGAATGTCGCAGTCCATCCAGCCTGCCAATTAGTCCTCAGGACAGAAAGCTTGCCATGCAACTGTGACAAACAGGGCTTACTTAAGGTAAGGAGCCTCAGCAGGCAGATACATTAATTAGTAAATCATCCTTTCCTTTTTTTTTTCCTCACATTAAAGTTGCCAAAAGCAAGAGAAGGCATCTGCTTATACTTATTAAAAATAACACCTCCTGCCAGTGATTGAAATACAAGTTTCAATTGCAAATTTCAAATTATTATTTGCAAATTGCATATAATAGAGAAAAATGGAGGAACTACCCTATTTGCAAATAACAACCTGCAGAGTAGAGTAGGTGAGATTTGCAAAAGCATTTATTGCAACTAACATGGGTTTAATGTAATATAATGTTGTTTACTATATCTCTTGTCTGCATTTCAAGATGCTGCATGTTTTCTTACATAAAGAACTAACAATAATCTTCTCAGTCTTGCTCTGCATTGCGTATTTCACCACTACATTCTCTTATGCATGGTATCTCATCCACACTGGCAATAATAAAAGCAACCTAAAGAGTGATGAAAGTTTTCAGAAAGTTTTTTTTTTAACTCTTATGAAACATGGTGCAGGCATAAGAATTACTTTTGGGGAGAGAGCATTCAATGGATATTTAGCAAAACTGCCCGCGCTTTTTTTTTCTTTTTGCTGCTTTGTTACGTAAGAACCCAAACCCTAGCCAAGCTAAGATGACATATCACCTGCTTCACAAACTGTATGTGGCATATATACGGAAAAAGGTAGATAAACTACAGCTCCAGTGCAATTGTGTTCACCAAATTCTAACATTTGCTCTGGGATGACTGTTTCCAGGTCTACTGCAGTTCATGGGAAGCTGTCCAACTGATGTCATTAAGCTCTGATTCAACTGCAACTTGAAAAGCTGCTTGGAAAATATTAAATAGATTCCTATTGGACTTTTTACCAAATTAGGCACACTTTGGAAGTAGTAGCTTAAATTCCTATCTGTAAGAGAGTAAACACTGGGTGAAATATTGCAGTTTCATCTTACAGAACATATAAGCAACACCTTCCTGATATGAAAGTTGTTCTGTTGCTATTCTTCTCTTTTTGAATCTTCTCTACTTCTTTCACATTGTTTCTGAGAAGGGCAGAAACGTGCGCAATGTTCAGAATGTTGACAAACCATGGATTTCTGTAACACTGCACTGATGTTCTGCTTGCTCTCCATTCTCTTCCCATATGACTCTTAGCATTTTATTTCCTTTTTTGACTGATCTTTACCATTAAGCTGATATTTTCATGACTATATCTGTAATGAAAAACTGATATTTGTCCTTGTTACACAGTAACTCACTACTGTGTAGCAAGGGCCAACTCAGAAGCCATCATTGAGTATATGAAGTAAAGGAAGAAAAAATCCTAATATCTATCTACTAGAATTTCACCTGCCAATTTGCTGACATTCAGACAGTGTCTTAAGGTACCTCTGCCATTCTTCACAGTCAGCCATAGCCCTGTTTCCCCCATAGTAACTTGCAGTTATAGATCGTCTATGTCATTACACTATTCCATTTTCCAGGTCACTTAAAAAAATATACTGAATTGTTCAGAACCCAGAACAAATCCATGTAAGACTTCTTTCTCTCCATCACAAAGCCAAATAATTTACTACTATCCTTAGGTTTTGTCTTTCCATTGGTTATTTGTCGAAGGAAAGATGTTCTGTCTTAGCTCTTGGTTGTTTTGTTTTCATAAAAGCTTCTGTTGAGAGATTTTGTCAACAGACATAGGGATGTCCAAGTACAACACATCATTCAGGTCACCCTCATCAACAACGTGTGCCAAGTCTTTCAGAGAACTCCAAAAGGACTGCTATGCAAGACTTCGTTTTCACAAAAGCCATGCTTACTATTCACAAGTATATCTCCCATATCTAGATTTTGTTTATCCATTTGTTCACAAAGTCTGATCTGAAGTAATTTCTGCTACTTCATACAGCAAAGATTTATAGGCTTGTAGTTATTCAGATTTCACATCAATTCCTTTCTAAAAACTGGCATCATATTTGCCATCCTCTAATCATAAGCGCCAAGACAATTTTAAATGAAAAGTTATGCATCACCAATAGCAATACAGCTATTTTCCCCTTGAGTTCCTGTAGCGCTCCTGAGTGAACACCGTCTGTTCCAAGCAGTTTCTTATCAAGGCAATAGGTGCTCTCCAGACATACTGAAAGACTCCTCCTATTCCATATTTTGATGCAGCAAAGCAGTCAGATACAATTAAACATTTCAAATTAGCAATTCAATAAACGGCATGAACCAAATTCACCTGCTGTATGTTATTGTTACTGTCTGGCTTTTGACATCACCAGCATAAATTACCTGACTGCCTAGTGATGCCAGAAACCCCACTGAAACACTGGGTAAAAGCAGAAGTTACGGAAAACTCTATGTTTTATTTAATCAAGCATAAAAAAAACCCAGTAATGAGGTCCACTGAGCTACAGAAATGCACAAACTCACACTTCCATTATTTCATTAGAAATACACAGACTCCAAATATGCTCCTTATAGCAAACACCTAGGAATTGGGGTTCTTAAATTTTGCTCTACAAACAGAACCCTCCTGAGCCCGACAAGTGAGCACAGGAAAATAAACAAGAGAAGTTAGGTAACACTAACCCATACCTGCATATTTAAGATTCTCAGATGATCTCATAATATTATTTTGGCCCTTACATAACAGTAGCAAAACAGAAAATGCAGACACTGCTTTGAAGACTTTCTTTGCTAGCTTTTCTTCACTCTCAAAAGCACACGGATGAGCATGCATATTTTGACTGCTTGGGTGCACAGGCAGAAAAATTTCTAGGACAGATGCTAGATCCAAGCCATTCTGCTCCATAACAATATAAGCTTGACTGAAAAATTAAATCCAAATGTGTCCATTACCTGATCTGCCATGTTTCATTGATTGATCATTATGAAAGCCAGTTTTTACTTTCCTGCTAGTGGAACTGCCATAATAAACAATGCTATTGCTTCAAGGTCCACGTTTGTTGTGATAAACATTTATTATCAGCCTTCAGTAATACTGACTGCTTTCACAAAACTTGTTGGCACATCATGAAAACTGTAGCTGCTTTGTAAGACATAATAATCATATTAGATGCATAATAACAAGCATTGTCAGTGATATAAGTGAATCAAAAATAGAAACTCCTAATATTTTTCCTAGAATTGCCCACTTACTTCTGCTAAAACTTTTTTATTCAGATTTCTGAGTTTCTTCAGGTGCATGAATTTGCTTCCTAGCATTTGATATTTTAACAACCCATACTAATCAGATACTATCTTTTTATTAGGAGGAATTTTTCAAAGGACAAATTGTAGTCAGGCATGAAACTGATACTCACAAGTACTTTATTCTGGTTTTGCTTCTGGAAATCCACATCTCGGTTCCAATTATTTTTAGGATATTTTTGTGACAAAGTACCTGTACAACTCCAGGAATAGTTTCTTAGTTTTTTAAACTTTAACGATGAACTTAGAAAGGTGTCTGGCATCCGGAAAAAAACATTAATTTAAGAGTACTTTCTAAAGCTTATTGTCTCCTGCAGAATAATGAAGACACAAAAGTAAGTCTCCTCCTGCCAGAAGACTTCCTCCAACACATTCTCAGCTTGCAAAATTCTCATCAAACACAAAAAGTTGCAAGTGAAGTACAGAAGTCTGTAGCTATAGGGCACAGAATCATAGAATAGTTTGGGTTGGAAGGGACATTCAAAGGTTATCTAGTCAAACCCCCCTGCAATGAGCAGGGATGTCTTCATCTAGGTTAGGATGCTCTGAGCCTTGTCCCACCTGACCTTGAATATCTCAAGGGATGGCACATCCACCACCTCTCTGGGCAACCTGTGCAAGTGTTTTACCACCATCATTGAAAAAAAATTCTTCCTCACATCCAGCCTGCATCTCTCCTCTTTTAGTTTAAGACCATCATCCCTTGTCTTATCACAACTGTCCCGCTAAAAAGCCTCTCCCCATCTTTCTTATAGGCCTCTTTTAAGAACTGAAAGGCCACAATAAGGTCTCCCCAGAGTCTTATCTTCTCCAGCATGAACAACCCCAACTCTCTCAGCCCTTCCTCACAGGAGAGGTGCTTCACAACTCTGATAATTTCTGTAGCCTCCCTCTGGAACCTCTCCATTAGGTCAGTATCTCTCCTGTACTGAGGACTCCAGAGCTAGACACAGTACTCCAGGTGGGGTCTCACTAGAGCAGAGTAGAGCATATATGCCAAACAGACTGTTCAATATCATGGGATATTCAAAACTGAAGTTTGTAGGTTGTGGAAAAGTGTGCCAGGTGTGTCTAACAGAGAACACCGCACCCTAGGTTTGCCAGGTACTGGAAAGAAAGTTGCACCAGAATTTGTCACAAAGCTGGCAGTCTAGCAGTCCTAGAAACCTCAGCTTGCAATCAGGCATACTAAGGAAGTCTAGTAAGGATTTTGGCACCCTACTGCAGAGCTGTGACTCAAAATCTCAGGAACCCTTGGCTGCTTGACAATGTCACTCAGCAACTGTAGCACACGGGGGGGGATGCTAAAATCTAGAAACATTGTATTTCAGTGTTTCTAGGAAAGCAAAAAGAATCTCTGCCTAGAAGGTAATTAAAATTAGTATTAGCTATTTAAGACCAAAGCCCACAAAAAATAATGAAAACCACAGACTTTCTTATGGATGAAAACCCCTGCAGCTTTGACATCTGTACTCACCAGTTATATTCAGGAATAAGAGACCTCAATTTTGATACAGGCATCAAAATTAATCATTCCATCATCAGAAGCTGATGACCTGGTTAGACGCAGATTGGGTCTAGAAGGTCTGTAACCTCTACTCTTTGAACTGCTCTTGCTGAGTAGCAGGAACTGTGCTGCAAGTGATACGGCTCAAGCCTAGATTTTACGTACCATTCCAAGTAATTTGGACTATGAAAGGTGGAAGGAAGGAGCAGTAACAGAAGTCAGTAACAATATTTACAAACTGAAACTTTTAGAAGACACCTATTAGGCTTCATGTTTTAAAGACAGATTTTAAACATTTGCAACATTATCTTTTTAGATGTTGACTGTGCATTCACTGCTGGTTTGACAGTCCTTTCTATCAGCATCCCTCCATTTCATTTCAAGATAGAGACTCAAAAACCCAATCAGGTTCACCTGATACTTCCAGTAAGATTTACTTTCTAAAAAGGACTTGTCTTGTGGCTTCTAACATCTCATTAGATCAGATAATCATTCCCATATTGGAACAAAGAAGCAAAAAGGAGCTACTGTCTTTCCATTTTCTCTAAAAGGCAGCCACAATATTCAAAGTATTTCTAATTAATTGAGCAGTTGTGCATTAAGATGAGCGTGTGTTGGGGGAAAAGAACAGATACTAAATCTGTTTTAAACATCATCTATTGGCTGCTTCCAGAGTTTCCTAAAATAAGTCATGCTGGTTTTGCAGTGAAGACAGAGCTCTGAAATGTTTTTGGTAGCCTTATTCAAGCCCTTCCTCATTCTCAAATTCCATTTCTTTCTGGAAAAATGCATTATCCTGCCCGAAGAAATGGTAGTAAACACCAATTTCTTACTGCCTAATCTAGCTGATGGTGGGACAACTTTTTATATTCTAATTGCCTCAGCATTACTTATAAGAGCAAAAACCAGTTCTGTGTAGCAGAAGCATTTTTAGACAGCTGAGAGAGACTTCCTAGGAAGGTGGATTAATACCTGGAAGAAGTTAATGTGTAGAAGCTAAGACAAATTACATTTGTTGTCCACCAAAATCCCCTCACAACAGAATGCTTTTTGCCTTTCTCATTTTCTTCAAATATGATATACCTGAAAGATGGTTGAATCTATTACAGAAACCAAACAACCCCAGAAAGAACAGTTAAAACCCACCACAAATTATGGCCTCCCAGAGCAACATTTTTCATCTAATCCACTAATAGCTACCAACACCTCTTTGAAAGTTTCACCTTGCAGAGAGGCAGAGCCCAGAGGGCCATTCTGGATTATGAAGCTGTACAGGGGAGTAAGACAAGGACACAGCTATCACTCAGCAGAAGCAGAGAGAAGGGAAAGCTTTACAATTGAGAAAAATACACCATTGCTCAATGAATGAGTGTTTTGTAAGTACAAAACTGTCTAAGCCTACATAAATTTTATATGTATTAGTTCCTAATATTTAAATCTGATGCAAAATTTAGAGCTTGAGTAAACTGTTACTCAAGCAATTATAGATAAGATACAGACACAGAGCTTCCATTAAACCAGGTACAAGATAAACTGACAGTAAATTTTAGAACCATAGATTTATAGAACAGCCCAGGTTAGAAGGGACTTTGAAAGAACATCTGGTCCAACTTTCTGTGGGAAAGGAAACCTTAATAAGATTATCTAGCACTCTGTTCTGTTGCATCTTGAAAACCTCCAGCAATGGGGACTCCACCATGTCCTGGGGAAGTTGTTCCAGTGAATGATTGTTCTCACTGTAAAAAAATTATTTCTTATATCAGGATGGAAACTGTCTTTTCCAAGACAATTCACAGTTGCAATTGCCCAAAGATACCATGGGGTAATGAAAAGGAAATACCAAAAAATACAAACACAACAGAAAATTAATACTCACAGAATCTTCCTG
The DNA here is from genome assembly GCA_024361745.1 of Cacatua alba. Lineage (NCBI taxonomy): Eukaryota > Metazoa > Chordata > Aves > Psittaciformes > Cacatuidae > Cacatua > Cacatua alba. The sequence goes on from JANEMJ010052317.1 coordinate 17,128, forward strand.
TCCAGTATCAGCACTCATCCCAAAAAGTTACCAAAAAAAATTTAATAAAAAACCTTTTGCAAGTGTTAATTTATTATTTTACTAAATCCATTCAGAATTATTCATAATTTTTTATTCTTTTTCAAAGTGATGCCAAATAAAGTTACCTTAACAGATAGGCTTAAAATGTCCACTTTTTTTTTTTTCTTATAAAGCTTCTTAACAAATATGGTTTTAAAGGGGACAGCTTTACATCTGGAGGTTATTCATACCTTAGTAGTTCCAAATACTGTCCTCAAGTAGGCTAGAAAAAGATTTCTGTTCTTTGGAAGAACAGAATATCGTTGCTAACAAATATAATAATGTTCCATAAAATTTTAAAATTAATTAGATTCAGCTACAAAATACAAGTCTGTATTGTTTGTTAGCTGGAATTTTGTAGGAGCAAAACTGTAACAGTCCATTGGGATGCCAAGAATCTGACCTTCTGTGCTTCAAAAGAATCAATAGCTGTAGAGAGACTGCTCCATGTGATATGTACCATGCCCAAGACTTAACTTAGATATCTGGAGTGAAGTGCTACTTAGTGGCATTTCCAAACAGGATGACTGCCTTCCCTGTGAACTCATCTACATTAGTACATCAGTTCAGATGACGAATCCAAGGCAAGTTTTTCTTAAACTTGCTTAACTGTGCTTTGGTTCCCATTATGGAGCAGTCTCAGAGGACATCAGCTTGATTCTTTTCACACTAAGGTAAACCAGAAAATATGTTCCTGACCAGTAATGGGACCAAATAAGAGGTAGGCTGAAATAACGCCCCTAAAATGTATATCATGTGGACCACACCAACCATTTCACAGATCTGCTCCCGCTGACCCCTACTACCCTGTGTGGAGATCTTGAGTCACTCAAAGCTTTTATTATCCCTTGCTAAGATAAGTATTTTGCCTCATGGAATCAAGTTTCAGCTGCACTCTACGTGTACTCCTGCAGGTAACCCCCAGGGGTGTTCCCATAGGACCAGTACTGCCTACCCTAGAAAATACCCTTTTTGAGACAGTCCAAGTCCTTCACAGATAATATCCATGTAGTAACCAGCTTAAAAGCAACTAGTAGGACAAAATTCATGCACAAAAGAACTGTAAAAGGATTTACTCGCACTCAGTGATTTGATAGTCAATATTTAATGCCACAGAGGAAAATAAATGCTGTTATCAATAAATAAATAAATACTGTTAGGATAACAGATGACTGTCAAGACAACACTGCAATATGGCCTAGGTGTTTCAAGTAAATAGCAGAAGATATGTTCAGCTTTTACTGGCAGTTTAAGAATCTTGAGTTTTCCTAATGTTACAATAGTAATATTAATAACATCTAGACTAAACCTATTAGTTATAAAATAGATGGTATAATTGCTACCTGGAATGTTAGTTAAATAAGACTGCCTTACAAAAATGTCTCAACTCTCCTCCCACGATAATGCTGCTATTCATCTTTGTAAGACCAACACAACAAGAAGTATAAACAAAGTGGTACAATTTTTGAATGCAGGCAAGCTCAAAGGACAATGAAGGATGACTATGACTCAGCAGACTTCATTACAAGCAAGTTATCAGAAGGCAGACTTTTGACTTCATCTAGCCATTCAAAACCAAATTCTTTTGTCACGTGCCGAAAGAGTAAGATTGTGGTTTAAAGCACGGAATATGACCTTTTCCCGTCAGGTCATGTAGAATGCACATGAGTTAATAATGTATTTCTATCTTCTCCTCTACCTCCTTTAGAATGTTTTTCCACAATGTAGTGGAAACTGAGAAAAGAAAGGGCTACAGGCATTCAGAATTTCAGAAGGAATATTTTCTGTTTCTCATCCTTCAGTGTGATGAAGTGTGTTTGGAATAAGAAAAAAAAAAAAAGAAAAAAAAAAACAAAAAAAAAGATAAATTTTTACTCTGCAAATGACACCATGTCATCCAGTACAACAATGACAAGTTAGAAATAGAGTACATACAGCATGAGTAGGCAGGCCGCCCGTTCTCCGCAGTTTTCAGAGTATAATGGGTTTCCTTCAGTAGCATTTTAGATTTCACTTCTCCATAATCAAGAGACTTAAAAAAATAAAAACCACTTGTCAAGCAGTTCTCATACCTTGCTTTACACTTTCACAAAATAAACTGCCCAAAAGCAGCTTTGCTTCCCTGAGGAGTTTCCCTTATAAAACAAACACCATTTGAGATTTAGTTTCCTCTTTGTTTCATATTATGGAAAATCCCCATGGATGTTAAAAGTTTCTTAGAAGTAAAAGCAAAGGAATTCTATTCATGTATGAAATTCCACCAGCTTTTATAAAAGCCCAGTGTTTTACTGTACAGCTTACGCTAACAATCATAAGTTACTGGGGGCTGGCAGAATGTCACTGAGAGGAAGTAACCAGAGGCAAAACAGTTTAGTTGGAATCATCCAACTAGCCAAACATTTATTTTTAATATTTTTTCCATTTCATAAGAAAATGGATTGAACAGCTGAAAAATGCACTCTTCTACACGTCTGAATTGTTTTTATGAGACATAGGCCAGATAAAAAAGTAAGCAGCAGGGTATAGTTAACACTACACCAGTGGGAGACAAGAGGGTTAATAAGAACTCGAGGCATGGGTCAGTGTCAGCTCACTTTACACAAGCCAGCAAGCAATTCCACGTCTCTGCAGGCTGTCTGATACTTTTTAGTTAGGAAAATGCTTTGATATACACAATGAATATGCCAGCTGTACTTCTACTTCCATAAAAATACACCTTCAATACAGGTTTTTAGTTTAAAATATATTAGATACATTGATAATGACCCTTTTGCTAGAAAAGCTGCCTTTTCTCTTAAGGTACCTTCTCTGAAGAAGGAAGGTTAATGCACAAACCCAAATAAAAATTCACTTGACGTAATTCCTCATGAAAAAATAAGGATACGGCAGACTACTACAGCACAGTTAGCATCAGCTCCCAGATACAAACCCAGACAACCTGCATATCTTGCACATCTCTGTGCAGTCAAGCAACTGGAGGAAACAAGCTATAAAGATTTTATTTGCCAGCTATAAGCTACTTGTAACAAAAGCTCAGGTGAAAACTAGAAAATACAATCCATTTAATATTTTTCTTAGGTAGCAATATTAAACTGACCCTTCTGGCAAACTGCTCCTCAATTAAAGTATGAGATACAAGGAAATATTTGAGAGGTTGTAAGAAGTGCACAGTGTGCAGTTTCATAAGGTACCTGTTCTACTAGTATGAGAAAAAGCCCCAACTCTTGCATAAGGCCCACTGATCTTTGTATAAAAAATCCTCTCCATTCAAAAGGAAACTGATGTAAATTGCGTTTCTTAAAGTTCACAGAGAATAGCTTAAAGCCTTTAGAATGCCACTGCACACAAATTAAAACTTGCTGCCTCACATTTGGTTGTTGAGGATTTATCAATGCTACAGTTTAGGTTATCTTTGTAACAACGAGGCACAGAACACAGTATTTTTCCCTGTGAAGTGACACAGAAAGCAGTGAAGCAGAATGCACAAACAGTGCACAGAGCCTTTCACACACAATTCTACCCTAAAAAACAGTCTTTTTTTAATACATGATGTTGGGGTTCACATCTTACCAAGTTTCACTGACCTCACAGACCTTTTCTCTGTATTTCAGACTGATATTCCAGCCCCAGCCTTGCCAAAGCTTGGACAAGTTGTGCTCATTTACACTGCATTTCTCAAAACCATCAGCAGAGATTATTTTCACCATCTGTGTAGTCCCATATTTCTCTAAATGACAGGTTTTACAGTGGAGTATTGTGGCACTCCTCAAAAGCAGGAAAGGTGGCATTACAGATCCTATTAGGTTATGACAACAACTACTATACAGCTGAAAACAACACTGATACAATTTTAAAAAGTTTACACCATGTGATAGGATATAATAAGCTCCATTCTGAATTTGGTTTGCATTTTATTAGATATAATCTACTCTTTAACCTCTAGGCTAAAATACAGTAGGAAAATGGGATTTTCATTAAGAGTGAAATTATCCTCTTCCCAAAGTCAATGCCAGTGCAATATTCTTCAGTCTATATTCTTGTCACACTATTTGGTTTTATTATGATGCCACATCTGCTATTTTAGCAACTCATTAACAATTTGAAGACTATCGCTGTGAAAAATTTGACTTTCTTTAGCTCTTTAAAAATACCTCTAGAAAACTTAGACAGCACTTCCCTCTTGCAAGGCTGCCGTCCAGACTGTGGTGCTCAAGTGGCTTTGTTCTCCCCCTTTTCTCCTATGTTTTCTGTATTTCTGATACCATGTAACTAAAGACTGAGGCATGTGGATTATTTCATTCTGTAACGGACTCTGTGTGAAAGACTTGCTCAGGAAGTTACAAATTTTCAAAGCCTTGAAATAGATCTATCATGTGAAAAACACTTTAGTCCGGTAACAGATTTATTCTCTGGCTCCCCATGTCAGGCTCTTATCACACAGTCTCTTGCCTCCAACAGGTTCAGCTACAGCAACGGGTCAAAACAAGGTTTAAGCTGGTCTTGGGAAATACAGTGGGAACAAAAGGACTACAAAGTGTTTAGCACCCTCTTATAAGGGCTGCTTGAATAAATCCAGTTATCTGGGATTTCCTGACATCTGAATAGACTTCATCAGGCACTGCACACATCTGCCTGGACCTAATCCTTCTGAGCAATCTTTTTAGCCC
>JANEMJ010052318.1:3233-13441 GCA_024361745.1 Cacatua alba
GGAACAGGTTGCCCAAAGAAGTGGTAAATGCTCCATCCCTGGCGGTGTTCAAGGCCAGGTTGGACAGAGCCTTGGGCAACATGGTCTACTGTGAGGCATCCCTGCCCATGGCAGGGGGGTTGGAACTAGATGATCTTAAGGTCCTTTCCAACCCTAACAATTCTATGATTCTACGATTATACAATTTATTTTGTCTGTCCTTCTTAACTTATTCTTGCTGTTGCCACACATCTGGGCTGACAGAGAGGGCTCAGTCTAAAAACTGGGTCAGCACAATATTTTGCTGACCAAAACACCATGCTTTAGAAATATTTAAAATTTTTTTTCTAAGTTCTAACAGTGTAATGAAAAAATCTGATAATTGACATGTATAATATGTAGTTAATTTTACAAAAACTACTAGGATTTTTTTCTTTGTTGAATTTATTTAACTTATTTATTTTGTGTTCATGTTCAGCTGTTTATTGATCACAGATCTTATTTTCATACTACCCTTGACTGAGTTATGGCATCACATGAGAATGCAAACACATTTTTAGCAGCAAATTGCGTAGTAAAATTAAGAATATATAGAAAACACACAGAATGCTGTGGGCAGTAAAAGAAACAGCCACGTGCATGCTCCTGTGTGTTATATTGAACAAAAAAATGTATGGAATAGATTCATTTTCCAGGGGTAAGGGGAAAAAAAAGTGGATTCTGAAACAGTGAGTCCCCTTTAAATCTCTCTTCACTTTCTGCCGTCTTGAGGAGCATTTAAGGGTTTGCCAAGAAGATGCTTTATTTAAGTTTACTATATTCCTGTTAGCCGGATATCAGTAACAGGGTGAGTGGTGCCGTTATGTGGCGTCGTACTGTTTTTCAGGTTTAAACATCCCCTTTTGGTCTGAAGTCTAGTTGCAACTCCTTATGAGCCTTAGTCTAGTTGCCTGATTCCTCAGGTGTGAGATAATTTCTGCTCTGGAGGCCTTTGGGTATAGGCCAACAGTTTATAAAAGGTGCTAGGTATTGAACTAAGTGGAGGGAGCGGTTTGGTTTTGCTTTTCCCAGCTCTCCACATCTGGCCACCCCACCATCTGGTACAAGAACTTAAGGCTATCCATAAAAGCAATCCACAATAAATGACAAAAATCCAATCTGCTATTTTAGAATGTGATCCTAGTACTTTTCAGTGATACTGACTGACTCCTGAACACTGGATCTCTCAGTTCTTTCTTGCTAGTGAAGCAATTAATATGGAACTAACACAAGCATGCTCCATGACTTTCCCTGCCATTGCAGTGTGCCCAAACCAGCACCTCTTGAAACAGAAGCTTTGCATATTTGTTTGCTTTGTGATTTGTGCACTTGCTCGCCATCTTTCAGCTCTGTTACTTGTTTATGTTTTAAACCTCTGCAAATGAAGCTGCTAGGTTTTCTCCCTCCTGGTATTTCCATGAAGAGTTTCAACAAAGCCTTTGTAAACTTAACAAACAGGTGATTACAATACACAGTAGCCTTCAACACATTAATATAACATTCTTTTTCCTCAAGTAATTAGAAGTGCTGTTTCTATAGCCTAACTGTACCACTGAATTTTAAAGAAATCTGTACCTTAAAGGCAGAAGTTCTCATGGAAATTGCTACTTTAAATACTACTCTGAAAGTCATTCACTAACTTGCTTACTCGCAGACAGGATTTCAATTTTTAGTGAATAAAAATATTATGCCTTCCATAAAAACAAAGGACCAAAGAATTGCATTATTCTAACAAAGCGTTAGTTCCTTTGCCAGTGAACTAGTTTGACATTTGTACTGAAGATCAGTCTCTTTCTGCTACAAACACTGCATTCTCATCCATGTCAAGCATAAGTGGAAAAGATGCATCCACTGACCTATTGGGAAAGAAGTGACGTTCAGATAGGATGGCATGTCTATTGGTAAGGCTTATTACCAAATCTCTGAGATGAAGCAAAGAACCAAAAATTCACAAATTATGTCAATGTAAATTTATTTTCAGAACTTGCACAAAGAATTAATTGTAGAAATTTGCAAATTAGGACCTTAAGTTGTTTTGTCAAAATGCCATAGAACAGACTAAAACAGTTTCTAATATTTGTAATGATGAGTACATATTATATTATGAGGGTACAGGCACCCCTATGTCACAGCGTTGTAAATATTTTCTGAAAATGGTACAGTACTGAGGGACTTGTATCTTCTGATATGTCAAATACTGACTGTCTAGATCAAATTGTACAAAATGTATTTGTTGATGGCCCTGTAACTAGTGTATGGACACATTTCTGGGTGCCTTAGAAGTTGTATTTTTCATGTGTGTTAATATCCAGTATTTATATATTGTGAGAAGCTGCTTTGAATAAAACCATTGAAACTTCATTTCAGTGCAATGATCTTCAGTTTTACAGGGTCAGAATGAATGTGATAAGTAGTAGCCACAGACCTTTGTATTATATATGATAAAGCTATTCATGTACTCCGACCTTTCCAACAGAAGCAGGCGTACAGCAGGCTTTTTAAAAGAGAAATTAAACTTAAAACATTTTTTTTAATGGCAAAACCTGGGGCACTAAAAGACTGCATAAGAACTGTTTGAAATCATCCATCATGATCCATCTTGTTTATTATTTCATTATCAAATCCAAGAAAATCAACAAGAACTGTCTTATAAATACACTTCTAGGACACCTTCTCCACCATTATCACTTCCACTATTTGATATCTGCACATCACCAACTACTGCAGACAGTATTTCGGCGTCATGTGAGGGAATTTAATATTAAAGTGGTATTTTCCAGGGAGGCCAAGCTTCAGCCCAGAACTCCCTTGGTGCAGTGTGAAGCTGAGTTACCCTGTGGTCCTCCTGCATGGTTATAGACAGCAGTCCTTCCATGGGGTCTTTTGTATACAAGGTGATAGTTTGGCTGTAGCATCCATTAATGCTGTTTCAAATCATGTATCTCCCATGATTAGAAGATTAACTATAAAGTACTTCTGCTAGGGGTAGAAAAGGAAGGATATTTTTACAGGGAGTCTGTGTTACCCAAACCACCTATACAACAAGGTCTGAAAAAATGACTTACGCTTGATTCAAAGGACAGCAACTATGTTCTAGCAATTATATTGGTTAGCTTTAATCTGACAGACACCATTAGTAAAAACTGGTCAGCTACTTAGAGCAGAGGATTGAGCAATTTAGTCTTGCTTCACTATCAAACAATCCAATTATTTATTGCGGTGACTCTTGTCAGGAATAAACTTACCGTAGCTTGCACTGGACTGTAAGCAATGTGCACATGATGAACAGAGCATGACACTGTTCCTGTCCAACAGTTTTATTGATAGGTTCTGGTCTTAACATAGATTGCCAGCATGAGCATTTTATTTTAAATAACTCGTCTTTAAAGGAAAGCAAAAATTCTTTAAAATGAAAAAATCCACTCAAATATTTTGTCAAGTCAATGTTTTTTAAAGCAAGATACGTGTTAGTCCTTCTGGCTGTAAATTAATACATGAACGAACTACATGGAAGGGGAACCCATTAAGTAGATATAAAGAAGGTCTACAAATTTAAGCAGATAAAAAGACTAGTCTATGAATTGTATGTATAAAAGAACAGGCAGGTATTAGTCCCAAAAATATAAAAAGTACTCAAACAGATCAAAGCTCTACATATATTAAAGACATGCCATTTTCCCATTTTGAGTTTTGAATAAGAGAAACAATATTGCATATGGAAAGAACAAGGAGAGATTCTGAAATAAATGAAAGTACATGAGAAAACCAGAAGGACACCATCTCAGAAACCGGACTAGGGAACAGTTTGGCTGAGGAGGAGAAAGTCAAAGGGTAAAATTCTGGGCCTGTTAACATCGGGAATTCACCTCTCCTTGGTGCATTATTTTTCATGAAAGATTATAAAATTTAATAAAACATAATGCATCTGTTCCTGACTCTGTCTGACTTAATCTCAAAACAATCTACAGTTATAGGATGAAGAGAGTTTCAAATTACTCAGAAAGACAGAATAACAGCCCACTCCAGAGTGCAAACCATTTGTATTGTGCTACCACCACTTTGCTTTAATTTATACTCTTTCCTTGGTTTTACAAAATTTGCTCATTACAGATGTATAATAAAAATAGAACCATTAAAAACTTTGTTGAATTCCAATTATTAAGTCCATCTGGCGTGACACAATAATTTTCATCTGTCATTGTCAAAAGTACTATGGGAGAAATAATGGAATTTTCATTTTTGGAAAAGGAAACAGTTTACTTTTTAGTAACTTAAAAATCCTAAGCTAAACTGCATCATGTTTCCTTTATCACTTCCTGGCACTGGTGTTACTTGAACAAATTCAGCGAATCCAAGTCAAAAGCCACCAACATCAATGGAGATCTTCCTACTGACTTCAGTTCATTCTAGATCAACCTGTAGATGTAGACATCTCCTTCAAAAAGTAATGTGGCACCAATCATAAAGACATAATCAGCACAGGAGGCAGGGTTCCATATCCTTAGTTCAAAATTCAGCAGCAGTGACTAAGACATTTTGAATAAAATTCAACATTTTCAATTTTATCGCTGACTCTTGTTAGTAGAAAGACACGCTCTGCTAGGTTTTAACCTTCCTAAACTCTTCAGTCACGTTTATCAGCTTGGATTCCGGATGACTATGTAACATCTGTGAAACTTATTTTATACCTTGGTCATAGACAGATATACATTGGTGAACAACTATAAAGAGAAAAGTGAAAATGCTTTTTGCAACTAAGAGTCATGTTTGAAACAGGGACTATTGAACTGGCATTGCCTCCCAAAATGTTAGATAAAAAGCTGCATCTAGCATTAGTTTCTATAACAAAAAAGTGTTTAAACGCTAAGCAGCAATCTTGACTTGTTAGGATTAAGTTATTTACTATCATCCAGAAGTAAGTTCTTCACAGTCATCCAGAAATGTGTTTCTGATGTGACTAAATAAGTGCTACAATTTCTATTACTCCAAAAAGATCAGCAATTTCATACTGCTGTCCTCCTAGCCTTCTGGTTAATTATACACACTGCCTACCAGGCTCTAGGGTATTCACGTTCTACAAGAGGTTCATTAAATGGATAAAGGCATTCACAGAAAACTCTTCCCATGCCTAGTTATTCAAGATCTGCATTATTTTACCCTCTCACTTGTTTATTTTGTATGCAGCTGCAGCAAATTTTTTGTCATGGACTCAGACTTTGGCAAACAATTCCCTCCAAGTCCACTTTTTGTCCATTAGCATAGAATCATATAATAGTTAAGGTTGGAAAGGACCTTAAGATCATCTAGTTCCAACCCCCCTGCCATGGGCAGGGACGCCTCACACTAGAGCATATCACCCAAGACTCTGTCCAACCTGGCCTGGAATACTACCAGAGATGAAGCATTTACTACTTCTTTGGGCAACCTGTTCCAGTGCCTCACCACCCTCACAGTAAAGAACTTTTCTCATATCTATCCTGAACTTCCCTTGTTTAAGCCCATTACCCCTTGTCCTATCACTATGGTCCCTGATGAAGAGTCCCTCCCCAGCATCCTTATAGGCCCCCTTCAGATACTGGAAGGCTGCTATGAGGTCTCCACGCAGCCTTCTCTTCTCCAGGCTGAACAGCCCCAACTTTCTCAGCCTGTTTTGGACTCTTAATGATTAACAATTTCAAACCCCTGCCAGCTGAGCTGCCAAGGATCTCCTCCTGCTTCAAGAGTGAAGGTCAGATCAGCTCTGCTGATTGGCAGCAGCATGCCCACTGGTTGGAGTGCGGGGTTTGGAGTCGACAACTGCTCAACCCTGATCTTCCCTTTATTTCTGAAAGCAAGCCTTGATAATATCAGTGGTCCGGCCCTCTGTGGGTTTTCCTGCCATAATGACCTTTCATCACTCCTTTGCATAGGGCTGCTCCCTGGAATGACACCTGAAGCAATACAAGTTATTAATTACAAAGCAACCTACAAGTTCGTTATGCCACTGACCAGGCCATCTGAAAAAAGCAATGGACAAGGCGATCATAACACCCATAGCACCCCCAGCACCATGCTGTGCCTGGCTTCATCAGACCAGAAAAACAGGACATTATATTTTTCATGTATTTACATGTAACAGGATAAAACAGATATGTTTATTGTCCCAGATGCTAATGTGATACCAGTTGGAAAGAAATATCCTAAAACATGTTAGACCTGGTAGGATTCATCTTATATACATGGCTGTAACTAGTTAGAACACAAAGACACTATCCCTCTCTAAATGGAGTTTCTTAAATAAATCCACTTTCTCTAAAAATCTATTGAAAGATCAAACTGAGCTTTAAAGAAGTAAGCTATGATATAGCTGATCTGAAAGGCTAAAACCTTTTCCAGCCGTTTCGAGTATGAGAAAATCCAACAGCACTCCATTTGCGATTCAAGCACTTGGTAAACACACTCTATAACTCTACCATGGCTGTGTGCCAGTGAAATGGTGAGTCAGCAGGTAGGGTAGGGAATCAAGTGTCAAGAATGCGTTTAACCCTCACTCCAGAGAATGCTTTTCTTACAAACAGAATGAAAACACTCTGTAAAAAAGAAAAAAAAATGACTGAAATTTTTTTCTCCATTAGTACAGGCAACTATTTCAATTTTCTTTCAACTTATAGAAGCTCTCAAATTTTGAACTGGGGCAAATGATTAAGAAAATAGCAATCAGCAAACTGATGAGAAAGAGGTTCACGAACACCTATCACTCCAGTCCTATGATCCTTATTCTGACAAAAATCCCTCTGATAATCCTGGCAAGGCTGAGTGAGGAAGGGTCTCATGAGAGCATTAGAACTGATAATAATAAATACTTGCAGAGATATAAAAAGGAGTACATTTTCCTAATGAAAATACAGTTCAAATGATCTGTCATATTCCCAAAGGACTATCTGTGCATGTTATTTTGCTCACAGTGCTCTTGTAGAGTGTTTGATGAACTCATGAGATTTCCTAAATAATTTTTAAATTAATCTCTCTTAAGAAATTCCCCACTGAAGCACCACTTTCCATTATCACCCTAGATACTCCCTTTGGGATAGCAACAAAGGATAAAAAAAAAAAGATTAAAAAACAAAACAAAAAAAAAAGATTTGAAAGAGAACCCAATCTTCCACCTGAAAATTTGAACACTCATTTACAAGGTTATTAAACACTGCCAAACCAGAATGGCAGCATTTTATACCTACTTTCTTACTCACTCCTCACAGGTGTAAATAACCACATTGGACACCTGTGGAGGAGGGGAAAGGGGGGAAAAAACACAAAACTGTAGTTATTACCTTCACAGCATTAGTTAAGGGTAATTATAGACCAGCTGTGAACTTAGCGTTTACTCCCATTAACAAACAGATACTGCTCCCAGTCAAAGGCTGAGAACAGCCAGCTCTGCCATACCTCACACTGCTCAATCCTGCAAACACCTACACAAATGAGTAATTTTTTCACACATCTTACCACACTGAACTCCACAGCCTGAGCCGTCTTCTACAGGAACTGAACTCATAGCTAGTAACATCCATTTAATGTTAGTGTTTGTCCTGCCCTGGATTAAGCCTGGGCTGTGAAATCTTAGAGATAAGAATTAGTTTGTACAGACATCTCATGTATGACCAGATCCCTGCATTGATCTATGAAAGGATTTTTCTCCCATCTAACAGCCTTCATAAAGCCTAAGCCCAAAGTTTAGACAAAACCATCACCTATGGCATTAAGAGACAAGCCCTGCCAAACCCTGCTGGAGTGGTTGAAGAGACTTTTACTCCAGCCTTCAGCCCTGTCTTTCTGCCAGATGTTAGCAACTGTAGCAGGAGCTGCTAGATGGCCACATCTGCACCAAAGAAGATAAATTTGAGCTACGAGCTCAAATGGTTGCCAAAAATCTAGGACACTTGAATGATGGCAACCTGACACAGAGGAACACAGCAGCAAGAAGGAGGTTATCTCTCCAAACACCGCATTCCCTTCCACCATGATCTCATGGACTGAAATACATAAGACCAAAGAATAACTTTGATGAGAAACCAATGTCACTGTGAATGATTCCATCATGGCTTGCACTTGGCTTACACAGAATCAGTTCCTGCAGAACTTCAGTTTTGAAAGCAAATTCCTCATGTATGCTGCTAAATTCCTCCACCTGGAATTCATAAAGGAAGAAGAATGTAAAAGACTGTCAGCTTGCAGTATTAAGCTTGCAGTTTATAGAAGGAAATCATGATACATCATTCCTGTATGCAGAAAGATCTAAGTAATCTTTCATCATTATTTCAGCACTAATTCCCACAAAAGTACCATCATAGCAGATATTAAATAAAATGTACTGGAGAGAAAAAATGTTTATAAATTAGATATAATTTATCTTATTATCTGTAGAAGACAACAACCAATAACACCAACTACAGAGCAGTTCTGATTTTCTAACAGCTCCTCTTACTGATGAGAGTAAGATGCAGCTGACAGTCTAACATGTCCCAGATTTGCTCACAGAATCTTTATATTCTTTATAAATCTTTATATTCCTCAGCAATACCCATTGGTGTCTTTTAGACTAATTAACAACAGGCTGCTGTGAACACAGGCCCCAGTTCCAGAAAGGTACTGTTTGTTCTTAAATCTAAGTAATATTAATATAATTACTATGATGACAAAGAGTTTATACATATACATAACAATTTTGAAAACTTAATTTGATTTTTGCTCAATGTTAAACTAAAGCTTGGCAGGCCATTCCAACCTAAATTATTTTATGATTTGCAAACTAACATGGCACATCTCTGCACCATTAAAAACCTCAGATTTCCCAAGGCAATAGTTCCACTTGTTTTAAGGACGACCTGTTGTCCTGAGTTCAGCTGTAACAGTTATTTTTCTCCTTCTTAGTAGCTGGTGCAGTGCTGTGTTTTCGACTTTAGTCTGAGAACAATGCTGATAACATACCAGTGTTTTAGTTGTTGCTAAGTAATGATCAAGGGAGGTGTAGCTGTAATGCTCTCATCTACTTAATGGTTTTGAATCCACCTCCTGCAACATCCAAAAGTATATATATCCCAAATGATGAACAGGATACTCAGAAGTGAAGGAGAGCTTTCTCAGTGCCTCCTATTGAAACTGTTCTGCTTTGCAAAGAGCTAAATGTAGGCTAGTGAGAGAGAGCAAGAATATCCTGTGACTTACTGGTTCTGAGTTACCAGCTGGGCTTAAACCACGACACTCCCCCCAGTTTATATACTGTATATATATATACAGTTTAAATACAAGTGCCTGCTTTTGTGAGCACTGCCTGACTCCTGTATGTCCACTGAGGCAGCAGTTTGAGCATGTGCTCAGTAACGTAGCTTTCAGACAGTCATATTCTTAACATGTGTAACCACCATGTTTAAAAACATTTCTTTAAAATAAGCCTTCATATCACCTTACAAACCAGAGGTAGGATGAGATAATGGATTTGCAGAGGCTTGGATTATTTTTGCCTGTGTGTTACTTGCATATGCTCTACAAAAATCAGTTTTGGGGTTTTTTAATTAAAGCAGCTGGCCATATTATAAGCATGAAAATAACTTTTCAGAACAGGAGGAAGGTCTTGTTCATTTGACAAGAACAGTACATTTTTTAGAGATTCAAATCTTGCCACTAGAAAAATAGGTCATCTTCACCTGGTATAAAAAGAATTATAACCAGCCAAGAGCAAAACACCAAATACACATGCTTGGGGTGAGTTTCTCACCCTGTAAGTCAATTAATGCTCTAAAATGTTCTCATTTCTATTTTGCAAGACCTCCCAATTTTCACTGTGTAAAACCTGTGCTTTGAACATGAAGGAAGATGACATTTATATTATGGGAGTATGATATGCAGTGGGTTAATGTTCTACTTTGTGAACAGATTGCCAAGAAAGAACCTTCCCTTGTCATAAAAGCCACTTTTTACCTTTGGATTCAGAAAGCTGATTTCACCATGTCACTGAGTCATCAAGGAGACTGCTGAGTAGCAGTACCAGCCAAGAAATAAAGATTAGATTGCATCTGCTGCTGCTCAATTCTGCACCTTGCTTTTGCTCAAACCCATGTGTACTTACTGACCACACTCTCTTGAGAAATCCCCTTGTACAACATGCACAGTGTTTTGTTTTCCAGATGTTGTGCTGATCCACAAAGCGACAG
>JANEMJ010052320.1:0-25333 GCA_024361745.1 Cacatua alba
ATGCTCCATCCCTGGCGGTTTTCAAGGCCAGGCTGGACAGAGCCTTGGGTGATATGGTTTAGTGTGAGGTGTCCCTGTCCATATCAGGGGGGTTGGAAGCAGATGATCATAAGGTCCTTTCCAACCCTAACTATTCTATGATTCTATGATTGTACGAAAGAGTTATAGTTTTTTCATCAGGAATATCACTTTTTCCTACATTTCTCCATGATCTCATTCATTACTTCAAACACCCATTTTCTGTTGCTGCCTCTACTGAACCAAATTCCACTCCTGCATGCCTGCTTGAATTTTTCCCAGTTACATGCTAGAAATAGATAACAACATGTCTTCTTTTAGTAATATTTATCTAAAATTGCCATCAAACCCAAGTAAATTCACCACTTAAAATATTTTGTTTTATCTGCATCTCCTGCTGTCATTATTTGAGACATAAAATACTGCTATGGTCGGAACACAGGTTTGAGTATATTTTCTAATGTTCCTATCTTCTTATTTTTTCATTGGCTTACTGTTGACAGCCTTATCACCGGAGTTTTGACTTCTCCTGTAGCTAGAGTAGATCCTTTTTTCCTTCCCTTTTCCAAATCCTAAGTCTTTTTACAAGTTAACAAGCAGCTATGTGGAGACTATAATCTGGGGAGCCAGCACACAGTCTTCACTGAGAATCCTAAAGAAATACTAAGTTGGTCTCTGTGGTCACACAGTAGGTATGGGTGAAGACAGCAGGCTACATGACTTCTATTGACTTATTCTGTATCGTGAAGGCCTCTAAAGTAAAGGAATTATAAGAGACACTGGCAAAGGTTATAACTCATGTGCTAAGATCATCAATCCAGTTCCTGTGCAGTGAGTCTGGAGCCACAGGCTCCTTTTGCCAGGTTGTGATGTATGGAAACATCTTTTGTAAAAGATTCTTGCTGAATTTTCGGGTTGTATTTCAGTGATTGCAGAGAGCATTTTTCATAGTTTAGTGGGACGGCTGAACATCAGTACCTATTCTGTTCCCTTTGCGAACTCTGAAAACACAAGAGAAACAAAAAGCCTGCCACAACGGGACAATTTAGGAAGCCTCTTGTACAAGTCATAGCTCTCTAGCACAAAGCTGGACAGTTACCCACAGATCTCTGTCAACCCTGGTTAGCTACAGAGACATTATATTTTGTGAAAATGTACATAGTCAATTAAAACCATTCCTTCTCATTTGCAATGCATAAGCCTCTCCCCATGGCTGTTGAGCCCATCACAGTTTGACAAGAACACACTATGGGGAATATATCCTCTAATTTTACAATACATTAAACACAACAGCTTCCAGTCCAGCTTACCCTGCTTTTGCGAAAACAGGTCTGCTTGTCTTAAACTAATAGAAGTAATTGAAAAGCTGTTTAGAAACTTTCTTTATCCCTTTCTATATATCCTCCTGGCAAGCTTCAAGAGGTGACCAGCTGCAGAAGCCATTATCAGGTGACTTCATTAAGCAATTGTCTTTCCCATGATGAAAAATTTCCTGAGAAAAAGAAAAGGGAAAATACTTCTGTATTAATTTTGATCTGTGAACTGCTGCCTTTCAGCACCCCATTGCATCATGGATTTAAAAGGATAGCTGAGAAGGTGGCAGGCACACTCAGAATGGGAGACTGTACAAGATGACTTCCAGACCACCTTTTGGTTTCTTTAATTCTATGAAATAATATCACACCGAGTCTCCAAGCTGATGTATCTGCCCATAAAGGAATCTAGTTAGCAGCAGAATTCAGAAGCTGAACAGACTTCCCAATACGGTAGTTTTCTTGATCTCAAATCCTCAGAATATATCACCTAATTGTCTCCAATCCTCAGCTGTCATTTTCAGTCCTTCATACTAAAGTTCTGACTGAACTCTGAAATATTCTACTCATTTTTCTGCAAGCATCTGTCAAATCATTGGACTTTATAGCATATTAGAAAGCTTTTTTATAAAGGGTCAATAACCCTTTCAGGCAGTGCTGAAGAAATACAAGCAAGGACCATGCTAAATTGCAATGGATCCCAAATGACATATTTTGCACTTTCAAAAGGTGATTCACAATTTTCTAGCTCTTCAGCTGGGATGTTTTAAATTGGTACTGAAAAATGTCTGTCTTTTACCACCCAGATGCTCACCTCAGCCCTGTTATACCTGCAAAAAGGGAAAAAAAAAACAAAGGAAAAAAAAAACCAGAAAAAAACAGGAGGCAAAAGGAAGTATAAACTTAGGAAAGAATATGGGAAGAAGGGAGAAACAGAAAAAAATGAAAAACAGTAACAATGTCTGAAAAACAGCTCAGGTGAAAAAGGAAAAAAGCAATGAAAATAGGAAGAGAACTGGGAAAGTGAATAGGAATGGAGAAAAGCTAATGCAGGAAAACACTGCATTATTGCAAATCTTTTTTTACTAGAGGAAGTAAATTTTTCTGTATATATATTTATGTTCTGTAGTTTATATCAAGGTGATTGAGAAAATATTCAAGCAGTAGCAATATGTCTTAGTTCCCATTGTCCCTGTATGTTCACTGCTTTTTTCCAAGTTTGAACTGTTTGGGCTATATCAGAACATCCAGGAATTATTTGCAGGGCAGTTCTTCCTCAGAAATTTAAAAACAAACAGGAAATGGCACATAGCAAGATAGGATGAAGAACTATTATTTTTATATCTAAAAGATCCCAATGTCATGTACCTCAAGAAAGCCTAAGATTTCAGAAGCAAAAGCTTGGGCAATATTTTTAATTTGTATGAGTATGTTGTGAAATAGACTAAAGAATATGGGGCCAGACTTCTTTGGTTCCACTTAAAGGACAAGAAACATTGGGCAGAGTTTAAAATACAGCAAATTCCACTTAAGCCTCAGGATTTATTTTTTGTACTTTGAGGCTGGTCAAACTTCACTGGTTATCCAGGGAGGTTGTGCAGTCTCCATTGCTGGAGATATTCAAAACATGACTGCAAGGCCAAGGAATAAAAAGGCTAGATTATACATCTTTAGAGTGCCCTTGATTCTGTGATACTAAGACAATGGGATACAGGTCTTGGGAAAGACCAAGGCTGTCTGGAAGCAGATTAGAACTAGAAATGGCTGGAAAAGAAGCAGGATGGAAGAGGAAAAAGAAGAGAAGGGCAGGAAAACAGACTGCATGAAGAAGGATATTTGGATTTGGATAGATTTTCAGAGCATTTCTAAGAGGTGATTTAAATAAAGTAAATCTCCTGTGAAAAACCGTGTGATGATACTTGGCAAAGACATAATACTTTAAAGGCACAGAGTATCTCTGATTTTGTTTCAGGGAGCTGCAAGGACAGGGTTGTTGCATGAGTACGGCTGAGCTGGAAAACAAGGGTGACCACGTGGACAGCAGGAGACAAATCTGGAGATAAGAGTGGAGACAAGGCTATAACACAGGACTAAGTTCTAAGCAGGAAACAGGGCTGGAGATAAACTACCTACAGTCTATTCAATGTCCATCAGGAAACATGGCCAGAGAGTGGACTGGAGACAAGCACACTTACAGGATAGTTTAGGCAAGGAAACAAGGCTCAGGTCTGAACTTAAATGAGCCAACAGTCAGCGTATGTGTGCACGGACATTCCAGGTCAGGCTGGTCAGGGCAATTAAGGCCCATTTGTGTGCACAGGGTCTCTACATTTTGAGGCTTTCTGGGCTTGGTGCTGGGTTTGAAGCCTTCAATTTCTTTAAATATTAGGTGTGATTTCCCAAATCCTTAAAAGAATAACCAATATGTAGTCATTCTGTCTTACAGACATCTACCTTGATCATCAGTATGATTAACCTTGCTAGAATACTTATGATTAATATCATTTTTGTTACTGATGGTAGATCCTTGAGAGCAATACAGACAAGGGTCTCTAGTTTTATCCTTATGAATCAGAGTTTATCCACACTCAATTGTTCAGCATGTATGAAACATGTAGTGCCTAGTCAAAATAAAGACTCATGAGGGACTAAAGCATATTCCATGGAAAGAAAGTAGAATTTTTCCCTACTGTGCTCTATATAATATCATGGAGGGTGCATGAACTGGAATTATTTTCAAAATTAACTTTGGGTAGTTTCTCACTGCGCCATAAAAAAGCACATCCACCATAATGGTCACCTTTTAGAACATTTCAAGTGCCAGTATCAAAGTGAGGAAGCACTGAGAGAGCAAAAAAAAGTAGGTAGTACATTATTTAGTTCCATTATCGATACAGTTAATACTGCATGTGTATCATCTTATTGTCAGGACTTTCTTGCTTGATTCATTTCCGAAATAAAAGCAAGTCTTCTCTTCAGCCTCAAGCAGAACATCAGCATAGAGAATTTCATTCCCAGCCTTTACACTGGGAGAGTATACAGAACTGGCCTACAACAAAGGCTATCATGGAAATGATCTGATAAGATTAAATAATGTCAGCAGCCACCCTCCCCTAATATTTCAATTGGATTTATGATTTGATATTCTCAAGCTTCAATTTATTGTCTTATTTACTCAGCAGAAACAATTTGGGTGTAATAATACAGTATAGTTCTGCTTATACAGCTTCTCAGTATTAACCTCATCAAGGAACTTTAACCCTAATGTTGGAAGCCAAATCACACAAAAGGACAGTAACTTAAGACCTTTTATTTTCCTGTCACTTCATTCTCTTTGAGTCTTCTAATAAGGATGTAATTCAGGACCAGTTTTTCTGATTTGGATAACACCCACCTTACGTCAATACTTTCACCAAAACTGAATCCTTTTAGACAAGTAATAAAAAAAAAAATAAAAATCAAGTCATAATGCCTATCAATAACCTAGTGCAAATGTCAGCTGAAATCGAATGAATGAGTTGGAAGAAAAACACAGGCATCTTTTGAGTTATATTGACTCTCTTTTCTGACATGAAAACTTTAATACAGTTTAAAAATGGTCATGCTGAAATAAGAGTAGGAGTGAGAAATGTCAAAATGAAAACACAAGGGTATATTGACATATTGCTGTGGTAAATCTGCATGCTTTTATTTCATATTCTGTCTAAAAAATAATTCATTCATTTTTAGAAGGAAATCCTCTCCACTCATATTGAAACAGATGATAGTGACTTCCAGAAATATTATGCGAAGGACTCAGTCAATTATGTGAAAACTATTAACAATATCATACGTTTTTGAAAGACAAACTTTGTGTAGAAGTGTTTAAGAGCTCTATTGTTCCCCAGATGCACTTGAGATAAGAAATTAATCTTAAGAGTTTTAACCCATATAATAGGCAGTGATTAATGACTCATTACCTAACACCACTGAAATTATCATTAATATTTCCTATGCTAAAGGTGTGGTAACAAACTTTGGTTTTATAATCCATTTAAAGTCAATTAAAATGTTAGTTAATAATGAGAATTAATTATTATACAAGCATGCATCCACTCAAAGGTTACATTCAATGGTTCCTCCTTCTGTCCTTCTCAGTGTCCCATTCACTGAGATTCACTTAATATTCTCTTAATAATCATATTAAGTACTTTGCGGCTCCATCTATTATGAACATGGACCTGCTCTATAATTCTTTCTGCATTTAGATCTGGTTCATTGAAAAGTTTATTATTCTAATTCACAGATTTTATTCAAATCAACAACTGACAGTTCAGAGTAAGGAACAGTTACGGAAGACTGGCTCAAGCTATGTCACTCCTCAGTTGTTTCTTGATAGCAGTTAACCCACCAGCTTTGAATATTTGGCCTCCATTCCTGCCAGCCTACAACAGTATTTAAGCCAGGAACGGAAGAAGCACATAATGAATAACAAATATCAAAAGAACTATAGTTAGTTTATGAGGCAGTAAAATAGGACCACTTCTCTGAAGGAACAAAAATTGAATCTGAGCCCTCTCAAAAGTAACTCATGAAGTTTCCAAGTGTTCTTTCTTATAACAGACAAGTTTGGAGGGCTTAAAAAAAAAAAAAAAATCTCTCGTGATTGCCTCCATAAAGAAGAAAACCAAACTGAATTTTTGTTTTAAGAAAACTGCTTTATCCTTATATTTCACTTATAGCAGTGCAAGAAGAAACATGGTTTGAACCTCCAAGGAGAGAGCTGTTATCGCTGTAGTCCAGAAGCCAGTCTAGGAACAGGAAAACTGGCAAAATTCCACCAAGGAACAGCGAAAGGCAAAACTTCTATCATGTAGGAAGATAGCAAGGATACAAGAACTAAATATGAATCCCATCACCAATCAGCTTCATATAAACTCTCGACATTTTCTGGATAAGGAAACAATATTATTTTTTTATTTTTAAAGGTTGTATTTTCATAGAAAGATATTTATATAATGCATTTACATATGGGATTTAACTGTAACTTAATATTGAATTTTCAAGGATAAATTTGACACTTGCATGAGTGCTAAAACTATGAAACAAGGCCCAGACCACCCTACTACTTCATTCTTTTCTGGTTTCTTATGCTGCCTTGTACCTGATGGTAGCTCAGCAACTCAGCATGCTCTGAGTTGCTCCATATGGATCAATCTTGTCCTTTCCACTCTGCTAGAAAGAGAGTTGCATGTTTTATTCGTGATGGTTCTTTTGTCTTACTGTGCATTCATCCTAGAGGATGCAAAATTGAAGAACATCCCAAAATTGAAACACAGGGTGTGGAAGTTAGGAAGCTCTAGTGTCCAGCAACAATTTGGAACTAGCCTTTCACAGTGCTTTGCTTCCCTCACAGGTGACTTTAATCGTTGCTACAAACAGTACTGTTGTGCCTGAAGGGGTTACTATGATGATTACTAACTGCTATTTTAAAACTTTGGGGTGTCTCCTTACATTGGGTCTGGATCACTGAGAGGCTTATAGGTGAAACCTTGAATTCAAGAATGAGGAGAAATGTAGAAAATTCACAGTAGCCTGCAAAGCAGAAGACTTGCAACATTTTCTGCTGTAGGAATTCTGCTGTAGGAAACGTCTATTCTTAATGGCAAATCTCACCAGTAAAGGAAAGTCTATACACAGCAACGTGTGGAAAATCAAAACTGAGTATTTTTGTCTCTGGTTTCAGAAGATATTCTCCACTCTTGATACTGTCACCCTTCTGTCACCCTTTGCTGCTTTTCACCTGGCTGTGGCTTAAAGACATACAAGCCACAGTTGATCGGGTTCCCCTATTGCTCAGTTAGAACTTTTCAGTGCTTCTTGTAAATTAATTTGTTCAATTCTAAAGGCTGGCTATATAAAATAAATATGTACTGTATAAAATTATTATTTATATTAAAGCAAAATAAGCAATACTGAATACGAAACCCTTTGATGCAGTGTTCTGTTCCAACATTGTAAATTACTTGGAAGCCATTAGGGCATTTCACTTTGAAGGTTCATGTATATAAAATGCATTATTAACTTACTAAATGTTATTGAAATGCACAGTTAAAATAAAGTGACTAACAGAATACAGACAGTGACTCTAAACTCAAATTATCTTTTCCATTATAAAGTAGGGTTTTACCTTTTTTTATAGATCATGGAGGGGCTCAGTTTAGTAGCTAAAAATTTTTAGTATGTAAAGGGTTAGGGTTAGGGTTAGGGTTAGATCTATTAGGGGCAATATCTTGCCTTGTTTTTTTTTTTTGAGGGAATGGAATCTAGTTGACTGACAAGAAAAGCAATTTACAACTTTATAAGAAGGTTCCGGCTCAGGATTGACAAAGTGTCAGTGCTGCAGAAAACATACACTCACTCTCTATTTTGTCTAGGAGAGAATGTAAAGGGTGGCCAGAAACCACAGTTTACACAAGTTTTCAATTACTTGAAGCCAAAATTCTGAGATTCTCTCATAGTCAAAACTGAACCTGATTCCTTGTTTTAATCTCCATTAATTCTTTTTAAACAGTGGATCAGTGCAAGTCTTCCAACAGTCTTCAGTGTTCCTTAAATCAAGCCTAATAAGTATAAATAAATGCAAATATAAATATATCAAATATATATCATCAAATATATACAGATACATCAAGTTGGTCTCAATGATCCTTATGGGACCCTTCCAACTCAAGATATTCTATCATACTATGTACATATATAAGGTAACTCAAATTTTGATGCTATTACATGACTTCAGATGTTGTAGTGCTAGGTGGGTACTTATTATCTTGATAAATTGACCTGACCTGAATTACCACTGATATAACTCTATGGGAACAGGACATGAGCTTTCACTATCTGTACCCTTCTCAGATTATCATGTTTGTTCCCACTGACAGCTTTCAGCCTTTGGGGAAGTAAACAGACTTCTTTATGAAAACTTGGTCTTGGTTCTTTCTACGTAATCAAATCTTCATAATCTCCTAACTTCATTTTTCTTTGTGAGCATCTCCTGCAAATCCTCTTTCGAAAAGTCTCTTCTGCCTGCAGAACATTAGGTTTTAGAAAGGATGTAAATATCAATTCTATGTTGGCGTATGATCTGAATGTCACCTTTGTATATATTCTATTTTGTGTTTGTACTGGGGTTAGCACTAGAGAGAAGCAACCACAGGCCTGTATATGTACAATAAAAAAACAGTGCCTAACTTAATGAGCTTACAGTATAATCAGTGACATTCTTTTCTTTGCCAGTATATGTTGATGATTGGCTATATTGAAGAGATACACGTTAATATGTAAAGTCAAAGAGGGAAAGCCTGGCATTTCTTGTATATATTTGAATAATTCAAGTAATGCAATTTCACTGATCTGTGAAGTATCAGTTCACAAGGAATTTAAATCAAGTCTTTTTGGTCACCCAGGAAATGCACTGTTTTACTCTTCCCTGCAGTGATATATGTAATTATGGAAAGAACATCTATTTTTATTTTGCAATATTAATATTTCATGTACACTTCTTTATAACTTACTTGATCTCGTATTTGTCTTCCATTATTAATAATTCGCTTACAGTTTTATAATCTGTTAATATCACTGCCAATTCCCAAATGTATGCCTATCAGATCTCTTCAGTGATCTTTGCGTATGTAAACCCTAGCTAGCCATACAGATGTTGCAACCAAATAAGCTATAAATTTCTAGACAACTTTGTAATCGTTAGCCGTATTTATGGTACTATTGCAGGAGCTGTTATGCTTTTGAGACTTGAGAGTTGGTGGTAATTGTACAATACACTAGGCAGGAATATGTTTTGTTAAATCAAGACTTGATTGAAAACCAGTTCAGAATATATATTTAATTTTATGTTGAGACTTGGACAGAAATAAAGAATCTCTTTATCGGTTTTAATATCAATAATAGTTAAGAAGACATCCACAATCTTCAAAGGTTATCTTCTTTTATCTTTTTAGCACCTCTAGTTTTCTCAACTTCTCCTGATTGTTAAACAGGACACATGGGCAACCTATGATCAAAGAAAAAACTAATACTTTCAAGAACAGATGCTATTTATTCATGGAGTTTATCTGCTTAAGTAGAATGTATTCCCAAATGACACAGAGGAAAGCAAGTTCTTAATCAAAAATAAGAAATGAGGAATAACGAATTTCAGGGTTTATATGGAGAAACATTATGCAGTGCCTTATCACAATGTTTTTAATATTTCAATTGTGGAAATCATCGCTTCCTCCATCATCAGTGACCTAAATTACAGGCATAGCATTTCTGTAACTTCATGAACAACTCCACCTCTACAAAGAGGAAAAAAATCTGATGAAAAGAGAAAAAGTACTCTTAATTCCATATATCTTTTTCACTGTAGTTAAATACAATTGCTCTCCCTGTGAATATGATTACATGTAGAAAATATCAAACCAAGAGTTACATTTTGAACAAAAAAAAAACCCTTTAATAATTTCAATTTTAATTAATTTATTAGTTAAAAGCCCTCACTATCTGCAGACACCATTCATTTAGAAAGAACAAATGAGAGCAGGTTCAATAAGACAGAATTAGATAACACAGTCATAGAAATTATAAAGTTAGCTCAAGCTGCTTTGAAAAAGACAGTCACCATCTCAGTGACAGATGAAGCAATGAGAAAAAAGATAGAAAAAAAAATCAGGACAAAGAAAATAGTATCTGCTTTACATTTATAAACACTGACTCTCTCTTGGCTATTTTAGATTAAGCAAGTAAAATTTTTGTCCACTATATATAACAGTTCCAAGTGAGTTCACAAAATATATAAAATATGAAAATAAACAATCAAAAGATTCAAAACGAAAAGTGAAGAGTGAATAAAAATCCTCGATCTAAGGAGAGGAATTCATTAATCTATCTTCAAAAAAGTAAATGCATTTTAATGTTATCTTGCTAGTTTGGATATCTATAGAATGTAATTTTTTCCCTAGTTAATAGATCTAGGAATTCTAGAAAGTGCAAAAACATTATCCAATGATGCTATTTTTTTATTTGTAAATAAGTCAAAAGTAGTCAATGAGTTGAACTTCATAGTCATTTGACATATCCCTTGACAAAATAGACTTGCAAGGATTTCACAGAACTGATTAAAAAAATCAACGCAAAACTTACAGGTCGGAGTGAATCTGAATGGTGGATAAATACATAAAAATTATGATCCTGCTTTCATACACCCAGTTAACAGAAGTAGCTAATTCAACTGAGTAAATTATTTACTTATCTTCAGTCTTAAGCAGCCTTGCTAAAATTAAATTACTTCCAACATTAAAAATTTAAAAATGATTTGGTTGTTGAAATGGTATTTCTTTTCCAATTATACCTGTAATAAACTTCTCTTACATTCAGCTGTTTTATCTGGCAAAATTATTACTACAATCTGTAAATACAGCCCTTATATTTTGCAATCAGGAACTACACTGAAAACAGCATGGTTAAAAATCTATGTACTGTAGCTTTACTAAAATGAAATTATAATGTTACTGTAAGTTTTCAATATTTAGTATGAAAATGCATTACTACCTTATTTACTAATGGTTTTCTTTTTTTTTTTTTTTGTCCAAAATGTAATAGGAACAGAAATCTATGAGGTTTTCATTTTATATCTGAACTTTTTGTGAAGAGGAAAATGTGCAAAATACATGATCTGTAAAACCCCTTTGCTGTAAGTATAATTGTTACCTAATAAGAGTATTCAGCTGCTAATTAAGGATTCTCAAACTTCAGGAATGTAAAGGATTAAGAATTATGTGAAAACCACTATTCCTATTGGTCTTTCAAATCAAGGAAGTGGAAGACTAAAGCATGTACTGTTAATTACTTTAATAAGGTCAAACTGGATGGCAATTCATTCACATTCAAAATTATGAAAACTCGAAAAACTGTAAGAAAACTTTTTAAAGCTTGAAAGTACAGTAGTACACAGTGAGATCTATGTCTAAAGTGTCTAAAATGCCAATGTGTGTCCACCTAACTATAACATCATAACAATTTGATAACTTTTTTAACTTTAGTAGGATTCCAAAATGTATCTTCTTTTAGGATGTGTCAGTGTCCTTCTTGGAGACAGTAACAGAAGCTGTGCATTTCTCTGATTTAATATATTAGTTTACAAAAAGTTTGGTTTTTACACTAGTTTTTAAGCATCAAGCCACACCAGATAGTTGATTTGTCTCTAATATATTTGATAAAGTTAAATATTCACAAAAATATGCATCATTTTCCCTGTAGCAGTTTAGAAATTATGCAACATAACATGAAAATATGGTTTGAAATTTTGTGATGCAATAGGAAATGTATGTTAGCATTTTTTTAATCTTTGTTTGTTTGAAATAATTTCACTTTGAACAAAGAAATGTATTTCAATGCTTCCTTTTAGAAAAAAAAAAAAAGATGAAAACTTAAAAAAAAATGATTAAATCTAGTGGAAAAAAAATAACTATTTTTCTCATTACATAGATGCATGGATATGTGGAATAATTAGAAATTAATTTTATATTTAAAATGTAGTATTGTTCACACATAAAGGAAAAATGGACTTTCAGGGGAATATGCAGCTACACCTGGTGTGCCAGGAATGTGCACTCCACAGCGGTTCCTATGCAACATTGACGAAGGATGGAGTGGAGATTCTGTGGCCATGCTCTGTCCTAACACCAGCAGAGATGGGAACTAGGTGGTACTAGAAACGGATAAGCTGCATAATTGCTACCCTGAGCCAACAGTCTGTCATCTTTTGACAAAGTGCTGTCCTTTGTGTTAACTTTGCTTCATTATAATACATTTTACTATATTATAATATAAAACCATACCTCCATCTCTAATGCTACCCTCTTCCAAAGTGAGATCACCCCTCTTTGAGTATGCTCTTTGAATTCTTTGTGGAATATACCTTTAAAAGCGAAGCGAGGGAATTTTACACCAATAATAATAATGGTATGTATGACTAGAGTCACTCAAGCTCCATCTTGAAGATGAAATAGAGTATAAAATGGCCTGACAAATGGGGAATATTGGTGAAGACATTATTGTGGACGAGTCGAGGAAAATTCCATCAGCAGATTACCCTTGACTCCTGGGACCATTCAACAGGATGGACCTTTCTTCCCCTCACATAGGGACGCCTTCAGGTAAGACTTGCACTGTATTAAGTGCTTCCCTGGGAAAATCAGGAATCTCTATATAGAGTTACTTTCCACTTTTTACTCTTATGTTTTAAAGCCAGATTGTGTTATTCATAACTTTATTGCACGTTTGTATAACTTATTATTTGTATGCGCTTTTGCAGACAGTGTGTTTATCACTGGCAATCCGTAAGAACCTGTATCTGTTGCTTTAATAAACTGCACTAAGTAGCTAGTTGTAATAGTTTTCTCATTGTACACAACCAAATCCTTCAGCGTGGCTGTGTTAGCTCATGAGCACGGTTAGACTGAAGGTGCAGTGAACTATTAGTGCATCCGGAATCGTGATTGTTCAATATATTGAACGTGACCACACTGATAGTGGTAAATTAGGCATCACTCAGAATCTAACCCTAGCCACACCCAGCCCCTGTAATATCTGAGGACGAGCTGGAACACAAGGGGTTTATTTTCTGCCAAATTGGAAATTTGCTTGCCTTTTAACGCAACAGGATAAAAATAATTCATATGCATCAAGACACAGATAACTTCAGTGTGTCTTTTGTCATGACACAGCGGAAAGAGCAATGATATATCTGTGTCATTTCTTTGATTTTCAAGAAACCACACACTGCTATGGGCTGTTGAAAAAGTGTAATCTGTGAGATGGATGGTAGACAAAGGTTTCACAGATTTTGCCTTGGATGAGAATCCTATTCTCATTCATAGAGGAAACACCCATGTAAAGGATGACTAATCTTTTCCTCCTTTTAAATGCAGAATTGACTCATATTATCACATAGAAATACTAGACAAGAAAAAACGAGAATGCAAAATACATGTACACAAAAAGAAACTCACTGACAATATGCAAGGAGTTTTAACACTGTGTTAAATCCAAGTTAAAAATATCTCAAGAGTAGATTCAAACTTCAGAGAAAATTATTTTGGTAAGGCATAGCATTTTCGGCCTACAGGTTCTATAACAAGGTAGTGTTTCTTTCTAATTCAGCATTATAAATATTTTTTTAAAATACTCTTCTGCCAAGTATGCCAAGATGTAGGGCAGAAAAACCTTCCCATGGTCATGCAGCAAGTAAGGAGTAGAACCAGAAGTAGAATCTGGTTACTGAACTTCAAAACTAGCACACAACCCTCTGGACTACCCTTCTGTGACAGTAATTCACTTCCATGCCAGTCAGAAGTTTCAGAAGACAAATATGGATTAATTTATTCCATTGATATTCTAAGATCACCAGATAAGGAGCCTAAGATCATCTTGTTCTTCTAGATGGTCTTTTTGTTCCTGAATAATTTATGCAGAAACAATTTTGAACTGTCTTTTGCTACCTGTAGATTGGGTTTAAAATATTTCACTCTTGCATTGCAAGTTCAGAAGTAATCTCATTTTTCGTTAAAAATAGATTAAACTTACTTGGATATAAAAGCAGCAAAGAAGGAAACTATCACACATAAGCATACAGAATTAGGAGGTAAGAATTTCAAATTAGGAGCTTGATAAATTGTTGCATATTGTATGTATCATGTGCATGTTATTTACTAAAGTAGATTGAATAATTGTAAGAGGTTATTTTCATTTAAATTCAGCTTACAGTTTCATTTTACCACAGGGATGAGTAGAGGCTTGTCTAAACAAGAAATGACCAGAAAAAAAGTGTGTTCTTAAAGTTTTGAAAGATTTGATTAGTCTTTTCTTATCTTCATTGTTTTGTGTATTTGTCCTAAGCTTTAAAAGAATTGTAAACAGATAATATAAATAGAAGGAAAAATAGAAAAAGTCTCAAAGAATCTCAGACAATGCCAATGAGTGTCTTACTGAAATAAAAGGGAATTACAAGTGTTTACCTTGACTGTGAACCTGGCCAATTGTTTTCATAACGGAGCCTAAACAAGCAGTACTTATAGTTTTCAAGACAATTCATCTTTACCTGTTTCCTAGTAGGAAAAAAAACCAAACAAACCAAACCAACAACGAAAAAAACCCCAAACCCAATCAACCAACCAAAAAAAACCCAAACCCCAAAATAATAGCTATATTACTTGTATTACTTACCACCTTATCCAGTACTTTAAGATAACTTTAAGAAAAAAGAGAGGAAACAAATAAGACCCTGTTGACCCAAACCAAACTTCACTTGCACCTGCATAGTGTTGTTCATCTAGTTTGCTAGCAGTCTTATCAAATGAGAGGAAAAATATCAAAGTCTTGTGATGAGTTTCACTGATCTGCCATTCTCAGGAGCTAGCGGTGGCTTGGATATTACATCCACAACCCGTACAAAGTCTTCTTCTATAAATATCAACCTTTCGTGATATTTGCGTCATGCGTGGAATATGCCTAGCAACATAACATATTAATACCATCCACCAGTAGCCTTATAGTAATCAAAAAGGTTTCATCAGTTTCTTTCTGTTGGTTGGTTTTCATAAAGGCCAAAGAGAACTTTGTTGGATATCCATATATCAGTGAAACCGTGGGTCATTAAACATGTCTCTGTACATAACAAATCATGTGAGAAAATGCTGTCATTTGCACTGGCACGAATAATATTGTAACATGGGTTAAAGCATTTTGCTTTCATTCCTAATAGTTCTTTGACCAAGAAAGTTTAGATTTTAGAAACAGAGAATTTTCTGTCAAACTCCCTGAGCTACTGAAGTTCTGTATTTCTCTAGGCAAATATGTAGATCTGCAGTTCTCTAACTATGTAACAAGGAAGAGAAATATTACCTTGCCTCTCTGGCTGATAAGCTAATATATTTTGATGTGTGCTGAATGAAATAAGAGGGAGAAGGTTTATGCACATTTACAGTCATGTACTCTTAAAATGAATGCTTTATCATGAAATAAAATGGAGGAAATGAAAAAGTTAAATACGAACTGCAAAATTTTAGATTTAATCTTAATAAAAAGAATTATTCATTCTCTCCTAGAACTTCACTCTTTCTATAGTTCAGAACTGGAAAGTCAGCACGTTGTTCACTATGTTAGTCTTTTCTATGTAATAATGTATCAGATCAGTAACTAAAAATATATCAGATCAAAGTATTTTGAAGACAATCACAATTATCTTGTTCCTGTGATTGTTTATGTTTAACCAAGCTAATTATGCCTTACTTTTTTCCAGATTTATACAGTAATTGCCAAAGAGTGCTTTTAGAAGGATGGCTGCCAGAAGGTCAGAAGAAACAGCTTAGACAATGCTAATGGGACTTATAAACAGCAGCTTTAAAAAGGGCTGTGACCTATCATTTCAAAGTATTTGACTGCTGCATCTTAAATAAGGATAGGGAGATGGGAGCTAGTTTAGTTTCGTGGTTTGCCTTGAAACTGATGACACTGCTTCAATGCACAGAATAACGAAATTTATATGGCAGAGCGCATATTACTCATGATTCACAGCAAGTAGTAGGTGTTGCTCTAAAGCTCAGTCTAATACTTCACTGGCAACGCATATGCATAACTATCCAATAGGTAAAAAAACGTATGGACTTAATTTTCAAACGAATATGTTTGGTTCTGCGCAGTAAGCACTTTAAAAACAAGCAACTCACACAGCTTTGTATAGACACTGGAAAAAGTCTGAGGCTTGCACAGCTGATTCATGAAGAAGTGACATAAAACTACAATTGCTAGAAGCTTTGGTGGGGACACTACTTAATAGCTTCCTTCTTCCCATTGTAGAATAAATACAATTCCAAATTTCTTTCTGGATCAGCTACAGCACACAGCAGTATCTTGAATTTTTAATACTAGGCTATCAAAATTCATACAGACACATGTTTGCAATCAAACCTTATTTAAGGAATACCTTTTTAAAAGAGTGTAAATTTAAGCTTCTACTAACTTCAAAGATGCTTAGACATCCCAGGCAAAAAAAGGAAGTTAAAGTTGAGAGGTGCATTAATTACAATGTGCTGTTTGTTTTGTCCTTTAAACACACAGAGATGCAGCTGAAAGCTGCAATAGCATAACTCCACTAACCTACATTCTCTATTTCCCAGCAGTGCTGAGTAAATGCCTGGTGTGACTGGTGGAAAAGGTGAATATTTTGATATTGTCATTTGTACAAATCTCATACCAATTAAGGTGCTCTTGTTGCCTAAGCAAAACAGGATCTTAGAAACAGACCCAGAATGTAAGCCAAAACAAAATATGGGTCTAACCATGCCAGCGCTTTAAAGTTGCAGAGGTGGTCCATCTTAATGCACTAATTTGCTCTAGGAATATCCTGAACAATCCAAGGTTGTGGGAGTCTGAGATCTAGTTACACTTGTAACCTGATACAATTTAAATTAACTCTTTGAATATCCTGGAGGGTGTTAGCCTGTTGGCCATTCTGGATCAGTAACCAAATTGATGATTTTTGTTGAAATATTCAAAAGGCAGTAGACCAGAGAATGGGATTGAGAACAGCAGTGAACATGACTTCAAAGAGTAACGATCCAACAGGTAGAACCAAAGGAATCATTACTGTCAAACCCTATTCAAAGAACTGGCAATGTTCTCCATATAGTAACTTTATCTGAGAACAACACTCAGATTTCCAATTGAGGACATGCTTTTTGTCATGTTTGGACCACCCTGTTTCAGATAGCTTTGACCTAAAGACTAAAGAAACGAAGGACATGCTCTGAAGAACCAGCAGTTGACTATCAGAAGTCCAGTTGAAGTATAGATCTTGTGTATAATATACTGATATTCTTGTGATTAGTTCATTGCTTAAATGCCCATTTTTATTCTTACAATTTTAAGTATTTTGGCCAGCAGTAGATCACACAAGGTCTTTTACTTAACTTGTATGTTTATGTGATAATTTTTGCAGTACTTCTCATTCTGCATGATACACCTAAGATGACAATCAACTGTTATAAACATTTCGTTTGTATTGACTGTACTTTGTAGAAAGGCTATGAAATCTTATAGCACTGAAACATTTCATTAAGCATCATCACTCAGCCACCCAGCACTGTCTTACAAATAATATGAATTACTTCTCACAGATCACTAATGTTGGTTCCATTTGCTTGGGTATCATTAGCACATTTAAGTATTAAAGCTAATAACAAAATCCTGAGATTGTGGATTTCACTAAGCCACTGGAAATACTGATCAATCAGTATCTAGGCAGAGATGAAGTCGATTTAGTTTAATATCATTGAAAATGATCTGCCTATACAAGATGTATGAGCTATAATTTAACAGCTTAAATACCTCCTCTACTGAATTACTGTATTTTATCTGTTTTTTATAGAAGATGCAGTGTACTAGTGCCTGAGAAACCATGTATGGCATTTTGTGATATTTTAATACCTTCAGGGTACTCATCTACCAGGAATTCTGATTCTGAACTAATTATTTATGGGAATAAGCTACATGTGGGAATGATTTTCCATCCTCAATACACTGAGCTTAAGCTCAGTGAAACAGCAACAGTAAGGGTAATGGGGTGAGACTGCCCACATTGCCATTTTCATTCTTTCAATATGACCCTTTCTGACTAGACTGTGCCAGTCTTGTTGATAGCATTATATTAGTGTGACATTATTTATTGCAGAACCAAGCAACAGCAAATGCTTAGATTTAAAAAAGAAATTATTCCTTACCAAGAAAAAGAGTTTGCTATGAACAACATTGAAACTATTTATCATCTAACAGCTACAAGATGTGTGGCTTGTTCCAGGGAGGGTTGATTTTGTTCTGATATTGATGCTTTTAGTTGTTAGAAAAACCCTTCAGGAGTCTTGCACTTGCACACAGTGCTCAGAGTCCTCTCATCTACTAACATGATTTTGAGCTGTTGCTTCCAGAGTTGCCTGGACTACTTACTGTCTCTGGGATTTGAACAGAATGGCAAAAGGCTATTACTTTTAATACAGAGATAAAATAAATCAGACTCCAAATGAGGACTGTTTAAGTTTGCATTCTAATTCTTGCAGTGAAAGTTGCATGAGAGAATTTTTTCATTCTTATGGACTTTGTGATTTAATGCAACAGTTTGAAAATGCTGGATGAGCATCTTTTTGCAGTACTGATGATTTTCAATAGCATCTGAAACACTGGTAGAGATCCAAAAGACTGAAATAAAACAAATGTTGTACCTGTATTTTGAAAGAGAGATACAGGCTAGAGAAATGGCCTGACAGGAGCATAATCAGTCCAAGAAAGGCAGGTGAAAGTCCTGCACCTGGTAAGGAAACATCCCATGCACCAGTATATTCTGTTTCTATTTCCAGCTGGGAATAGGGCTAACTCAAAGAACTAACCATAAAATATTTTTCTCTTGTCTGCTGTATCTATGTAATCTTTACTTTAACATCTAGATCTCTGATCCCATAGAACTTAGGCCTACTGTTTGAACTAGCCAGGGTCGCTAACTCAGCAGCTGCTAATTTACTCTAGACAGACGATTATTCTTTGACCAAAACTTAATTTGCCTTCCTGTAAAGGTCCTGCATTCTTCTATCGGACTACAAAGGGTGTTGATCTTGACATATGTTTTTCTCTGTATTCTTCCTGTCTGAACAAAACGCCTCATCCACATGCATTAGCAGTTTTCAATTTGCATGTGTGGGCTGAATATGTGATAAGTATTCATAAAAAGTTTGTGAATAGAGCTGGTAGGTCAATGGGGTCCCCTAGAACCTATCTCTCAAAAATAAGTGTACTTTCTCCATAACTTCTACTGAAAATGACTAATTAAGATATGTTTAAGGCACATTCCTACTTTTAATGATGCAGTCATTCTACTCGTGAGTCTTTATGCAGCTGTTGATTTATGGGGTTCAGCTAGTTGGTGTATTGGAAAATAAACCTAGTAGAAAGAGAAGTTCTCTGCCAAACCAAGATCTTACTCAGCAAGAGTCCTGGAACTCATAGCCAGTATAGGAAGAGAAGAGGGAGAATAGACCAGGACTACCCTCTTTCAAGACAATTTTCTGTTATATTTTCCTAGTCTTTACATCAAGATACAACAGTACCAAGAGGTGTGATGGTAATCAAGGCTCAGAGAAATTCTGAGTTATATTCCCAAGTTTGATTTAGTACAAACTAACTAGATTGGCATAGGAGGTTTATGATTCTGCTGTTAATCATTGTTATTCATTCTGCCTACTGAAAGACAGTAGTGATGTTCCTGTTCCTTATTTAGCACTGGGGAGGTGTTAAAGCTGGCACAGGATTAGATTTCTGGTTTTGTTAAAATTTACTACTCTTCCTTTGCAAAGTCAGTTTTGGTAAATGGCGGAGGCTTGAATATGGGGTTCCAACTTTGTAGAAAATTCAAAAGCATTTAAACTAGTTATCAATGTCACAGCTGGAGAATATTTTAACATTGAACTTGCTGCTAGTACTTCATGAACATCAGTGAATTTGCCTACACGTATACTTTTGTATTACTATTAATATAGTTTGCTTCCTGGGGAGTGTTAACATACTCAATGTAGGTAACCATAGGCCATTTTCATGTTATTAAATAAAGCAGTTTAAAGAATTAAATTAGTAGATAACATTTATCTTTATCTTGTCTGCATAGATAAATCTCCCTTTACATATTTTGGTCCTCTCAGAATTTGTAGTACATTACAAAGAACATGTATATCCAGCTGGGAAGGCACAGCTATTAGTAACTTAGCACAGGCTGCACAGGGAAATAAACAATGGGGGAAACTGCTCAGCTTTTTGATAGTAGGTAATACAGTTCAATATTTAACTTTTTCTATCTCTGTAACCTTACTGATTTCCCTACAGAAAATTCAGATGTAAACAATGATATTAGATAGGGAATTTTTTACACACATTTGACAATTCCATTTACTAATGCTCCTTTTCATGGCTTTTATTTCAAGTGAAAATACAAGATGTATTCTCTATTGATGCCTGCCCTGTCTCCTGTGAATATTCACTGAACATCAAAGGAAAAGAGCAATGTTCCCTGAAGATATGGTCTCAAAAGACGTGAACTCTTTAAACTTTTCTGCTTAGGATGCCATTCTAGCTCCTGCAAACACTGCAATGAATCCTGCTCCTGCATCTGCAGACTTATGCCTTAATCCACTGCTGACTTAGTAATAATAATGAGACACAGTGATATGGCCATAAATATAAAGCTAGCACAGCTTCTAGCTTTTCTTTCTTTTTTTTTTTCTTTTTCCCAGCTGGCTTAGGGCATTTTTAAAGCAGTGAATTCTCAGAGTGAAAATGGCATTCAGCGGCAACCTGGACACTGGAGTTGAGTACACTGAATAAGTTTGCCAGCAATACCAAAGTAGGAGGAGCTGTTGATTCCCTCAGGGGTAGAGAGGCCTTCAAGAGAGATCTTGATAGATTAGAGTATTGGTCAATCACTAGTCATATGAAATTGAAGAAGTACAAATGCTGGATTCTGCACCTGTAATGGTGTAGTCCTGGATGTATGTACAGGTTGGGGTCAAGAGGCTAGAGTGCAGCTCTTCAGAAAAGCATCTGGGGGTTTTAATTAATGGTAAGCTCAATATGTGTCAACAATTTGTGCTGATGGCCAAAAGGGGCAACC
The DNA here is from genome assembly GCA_024361745.1 of Cacatua alba. Taxonomy (NCBI): domain Eukaryota; kingdom Metazoa; phylum Chordata; class Aves; order Psittaciformes; family Cacatuidae; genus Cacatua; species Cacatua alba. The sequence continues at coordinate 21,073 of JANEMJ010052320.1, forward strand.
ATATCCTGAGGTGCATTAAGCACAGTATAGGTAACTGGTCAAAAGACATGATTGCCCCACTATATTTGGCACTGAAGTAGCCTCACCTAGAGAACTGTGTTTTGGGTCCCCCAAAACAAGAAGGACATAGAAATATTCAAATATGTCCAAAAGAGGGAAACAAAGATAGTGAAAGGGTTAAAGGTCATGACTTATGAAGAGAGGCTAAGGATACTACATTTGTTCAGCTTAGAGAAGAGGAGACTGAGGAGTGCGCTCGCTGCTGTCTACAACTTCCTCATGAAGGGAACCAGAAAGGGAGGTGATCTCTCCTCTTTGGTGTCCGGTGATAGGACACAATGGAATGGCTTAAGGTTGTATCAGGGAAAATTTAGATGAGATGTTAGGAAAAGTTCTTCACTTAGAAGGTGGTCAAGTACTGGAGCAAGCTCCCCAAGGAACTGACTGACCTTAAGCCTGTCAGTGTACAAGAAGCATTTGAACTATGCTTTTAAATATATGGTTTAACTTTTAGGTTGCCCTGTGTAGAGATAGAATTTGGATCCTTGTTTGTACAGCAGCAATTGTTTACCTTTTAAACTAAGACAAGTCATTCTACTTTAGCTTTGAATCATCTATCTAGTTCTTAATTAAACACAAGCTTATCCTATGCACAGACCATTTACATGTCTGAACAACAGATTAACATGCTTTTCACATTCTGGTTTTGTGTTCACATAGCATCCTTGCCCTTGAAAAGCTTTAACTACTTTTCTGGTTCCTGGCAAAGGTTGTAGCTAGTTATGAGGCTTTTGCAGCAGCGGGACCTCTTGCTTACAGTAAGACAAGTCACAGGCTGGATCCCCAGAATTTTTTTGGGATCTCTGCTGTGTGACGATAGCCAGAGTTCAATATTACTCAGCACTACAAACAGTAGCAATAAAAATACTTGTGCTGTGCTAAAACTAGTTTAAGACTACACATGCCATGCAATGTTGTATTTTTTTTTTCCTTACACCCTGTAATGAGACACAGTATGAGTAATTTTCTACTTCCTTTTCCTGGGCTGGCTTCCTCAGTAAGTGGGGCTTAAACCCCTCCCCGACAAGTAGACAACTCCAAAATTCTAAAACATTCATCCCATAGATTGCTCTTCTCTCACTGGATGCAGGTAGCTTTGAAGTTTCAGATGAAATGCAATAGGAATTTTTGTACAGCATATAACACATGTATACTGTTATGACAGCAGAAGCTTCCTCTACCCCACTCCAATTTCTTGCATTCTCCTTTCCTTATTGACAACTCTCCAACCAGGTGCATCAACTGTGTTTTAATCACATTCACTATATTGTCTTTAATTTAAATTAAATTTTAGTTTTTTCTCCAATTAATAGCTCCTGCTTTGGGTAACTTTCTGGAAGATTTCTTCATATACACTTTAAGCATTAACAAGTATGGAAAATTAGAAATATGTATATACAAGTGATATAAAATTTCAGTTTTATATACAAAACTATTAGCATGTTAGCTTATTTAAGAAGAGACAACCTGAGAGATTCCTTTTACCCATTCAACACATTTTCCTCAATAATTTTATGTTGCTCTTTAAATAGCATCATCAAGAAAAATTAATAGGAAGTCCAGATTACAGTATTTAGTTCAGTTTAGAAGCTCCACAGTGATCAGTGGAAACAAAACTTTCAGTATAAGTTGGTGTAGGCTTTATCACCAAGCTGCCATACGATCAATCCAGTCAATGTGTACACTAAGGAGAAAGAGAGAAATTAGGTAGACAACACACAATGTAGTGTGGCTGTAAGAGAAGCTTTTAGGATGTATTAAGTAGTTCCTTAACTGCATAAAAAAATCTTCTAGGCTCCATAAATTCTCATTCATACCTGAGATACTATGCGAAGGCTTCACCTTTTCTCAAGACATTTCTCATAACGACTGTTTTTTTCATTTTCATTTCAATAAAAGTTCTGGGTCCAGAAGTGTGTCCAACATCCCTGCTGTGCATACTGAGTCCAGCTTACCTGTGCTCCAGAACCTTCCTGCATTTTCAACACATCTAAAATCAATCTCAGCAGTGAATCAACCTGCATGAAGAGTTGACAATAACAAAAGGAGAATGCAAGAAAGTGACTTGGGCTAAGAGCAGACCAAAAAAAGACTGCCAGGGTGCTAACCACGGCACACTTCTACCACTCAGTTCAGTACAACATCTTAAGAACAAATTTTGAAGATTTTTGTGATTCTTAATATCAAGAAATCACTTTTCTTCTCTGAGCTGGAGTCTACTGATAAATCATCATACGTCAGAAAACCTGCTTGATCCCCTAAGAAAAAAATTTTTTAGTCCTGAAAGCAACTTCAGTATCCCTGTTGCTACCTCAGGGGTGAGAATATGCAAATACTTTTCTTACCTTTAATGGATTGGGAATATTTAATGAGACAACTGGTCATTTTAACAATGAGGATTAAATGACATGGTCTTTTTTGGAAAAAAAAAATAAATTACAAAATAAGAACCCAGGACTATTTATGAGATAGATTAAACATTCAAATGCTTTCATTTTTAGTGTCTTCTCTTAATAATGGAAAATCTGAAGATTGTGACTTTCAGTTAACATTCACTGCTTTGTATTAGTCTCACTCTGAGTGAGAGACAGTATAGTGGTGCCCTGACTTGAGATAATAACGGTCGTATGTTGTATCCTAGAGATTTTATCTGTAGGAGTACACTAAAATCAAAAAGCCAATGAAGACTTCATCACTTACCTTATGTTTCTAGTTTTATGTCTTTGGTACATCACTGGCTTCATCTCTGTTTGTTTGCATTGCTTTTTACATTTGTTTTTAAATTTTTTCAAGAGCATATTTAACACTTCAGGATCACAAGGAACATTTCCCAGAATATTTACTGATCACTGAACTATAGTACTATGATTACAAACCTGTTTTCATAAAATTTTATGTCACTTGAAAAGATTAATGTGAGTGCGTAATATGCTTCCGCTGCCTACAGTCATACAGATCTGCAAGTTCTCCTTCACTTGTGACCTCTTTCTGCAAATACATCAATTTCCTAGATTTAATACTAAAATTCTAGTCATAAAATGCTCCAAAAGAATTTTCCTCTAGAGCTATTCTGAGATTTTTTCAATTAAGTTAAAAAATGACTGACACTATAAAGGTCACATATTCCATCTCCTCTTTCGTAACACCACAATGTCAGAGAAGCGTTTATAATACTCACATACCCCAGGATCTTTTTTTGTTGTAGCGATTTTTTTTGTTTCTTTTAATTATGGTGTAACAAGATTCTAGTACGTGAAAAGGGCAATTAAAAAAAATAAAAATAAGCCAACAAAAACAAAGAACAAAACAAACAACCAACAAACAGCAAAAAAGGCCTTATAAAAAAAAGATTTCTTCTTGGAAGACACCTTAATTACTGATATTAGCCTAACTTCCTAAGCAATTAGTGTCTTTAACTGCAGGTGCAAGTATGTCCCCAGTACTTTTTGCACTGATCTGAGATACTAAAACCAAGGTTTTTCAACAGATGTTGTGGAGATTGGTGGAGAGCTTTCATCACAAGAAAGACTGCCTTATATCAGACATCAGAGAACCCAACTACAGGTTACTTTCACAGTGAGCAAGGTTTCATTATTGCTGTTATACATAGAATCATTCTATGATTCTATGATTTAAATGGTTTAGCTTGATTAAGACTCTGAAAAAATATAGAAAAAAATCAGCAAGAGTTTTCTTCAGAAAACAGACATTGGTTCCTGCCAGAAAAGTCAAGAATGGAGACGTATGTGTTTTTTAATTAAAATCTATCTTTGATATCAAATTGTAATGGTATTTTCATGTTTCAGTATGGTTTGCTTTTCAGATTTACAATTAATTTTTGTGAAGACCTTCCTATAAATTAAACTTCATAAAATGGTCAAAACATTTAATATGAAAAAAAGCGCTTCTTGGATTTTTGGGGGTTTTTAGGTTAAAGAAGGTCCCTTAAAAACTAAGGAGTATTTCTGCAGTGGTTGCTTAAGTATTAATTTTAGGTAAACTATGCTATGTTTCACTTTTGCTTTGCTTTTTCTTACAGTAAGATACTTCTACCATAGCCACATTTTATCTACATATCCAGTCATTCTCTCCTAGCCTGGCTATACTTCTTTGGCAGAAAACAATACTGTAAAAAAGGAATATTGTTTATTAAGATTTATGTTAAGCCCAATGTAAAGGTCAGGCAACAAAAGACATAAGA
>JANEMJ010052332.1:0-16937 GCA_024361745.1 Cacatua alba
AGGAACCCCTTGCAGCCTGAGACTCCACCTTTGCATCTCCCTGCAAAAGACATTGCAAATTACACTGTTCCTGTACTGCAGAGAGATGTGTGTATACCATTGGCTGAGTCTGGACCAGCTTTGGCAGCGCTCTGAAAGGGATTGTGAAACATACCATACAATTCCTTTTGTCAAAGAAACTTTTCAGGCATTGACAAAGAATCTGGTCACCTCAAATGACGTTAATAAGGCTGCTGGGGTTATGACATGGATGATTTCAGAAGTCACATCTCTGAAGTAGGGTTTTTTTTGGATTTTTTTTTTTTTTTTTAATTGAGGGAAGTTTTTGGTAGCTGCTGTTCTGAAACTCCTGGAGGCACATTTTGCCTTTTACTGTCTGAATTTAATTTTCCAGATAGATTTTTCTGTTTGGAGTTTTACTTATGTTCCATCAGTGTCTCATCCTAAATTAAACTCCCACAAAAAACTCAAATAGCCCAAGCTGCAGAGAGGAGAGAAATCTAGTCTGGCTAGCATATACAATATTTCTGTGTGTGAAAGTGTATATATTATGTTTCTGTCTGCGTCCGTATGAAGAAACTGCTGGGAGCAACCCAGATTTAAAGAGCTTCTTTTTGGGCATGATGTGTCTGCAATCACTGTTATTTCTTGACTATGGAAGTTCCACAGCTTCTCATGAAAATTCATCTCAACTACTCAGCCTACCTACTGACCCTCAGGCTTGAGAAAACATGACAAATCACTGGCAGAAAATGCATTTCAAATCAAGCAGACCTTGACTGTATGCAATAAGATGAAGTTTACAAGCACCTAATTTGAGTAACAGCCCATTCCAAATAACATTTTTCTCTGTCTGCTAAGTACCAACCCAGTGATACCACCGTAGCTACCAAGAAGCATCACAGCGCCGGTGTATTGCTATGCTGCTGTTAGCACGCATTCACGTTTCTTGACATATATTAAGAAAATAAGTGAAGGTGCATTAGTTGTGTCTAAGGGGTTCCTACCTTTTCTGATAGGTTAGTGATTTCACCAGCTACATCCCTTGCTGCTATGTAGAGGCTCACAATGGTATTTCATCAGAATAACTCAACTGCATGGGAAAGGCTTGTAATGATTGTTGATTTGACTGCAGTCTGTTTAGAACCTTGGTGTGAAAGGAGGTCGTGTTTCAGTGATGGTTTAGCTCACGGTCAGTCCCAGTGCCCTCATGCAGCATCGTTTCTTCCTGCCAATAGGCAGGACACAAGGGTGTCCTTCAAGGAGACATAGAATCACAGAATCAATTAGGTTGGAAAAGAACTTTAAGATCATTAAGTCCAAACATTCCCCCAGCACATGCTGGCTTTTATCAGCAATAGTATGTCTCTTATGAGGAGCATGTGAGGGAACTGTGGGGTTTAGTCTGGAGAAAAGAAGGCTCAGGGGGGACTCTATCGCTCTCTAGAACTACCTGAAAAGAGGATGGAGCCAGAGGTGGCTGGTCTCTTCTCCCAAGGAAAAAGTGATATGATGAGAGGAAATGGCCTTAATCTGCTCCAGGGAAGGTTTAGACTGAATATTAGGTGCAATTTCTTTCCTGAAAGGGTGGTCAGGCATTGGAACAGGCTGCCCATGGCAGTGGTGGAATCACCGTCCCTGGAAGTGTTCACAAACCATAAGACTTGGCAGTGCTGGGGGATGATCACTGCTCTGGCCCTGCTGGCCACACTATTTCTGACACAGGCCAGGAAGCTGTTGGCCTTCTTGGCTTTCTGGGCATACTCTTGGCTCATGTTCAGCTATTGTCAAGCAACAGCAGGTCCTTTTCCTCTGGCCAGCTTTCCAGCCACTCTTCCCCAAGCTTGTAGCATTGCATGGGGTTGGTATGACCAAATTGCAGGACCCAGCACTGAGCCTTCTTTTCTGTTATTGGTGTTTCATATTTTTTAATTGCCAAACACAATTTTCATTTAATGACAAACTAGAAACAGCTACTAGGCCAATAGATATCTGTCATTCAGAATGACCTGATAGAGTTTTTTCCAGACTGAAGCAGGTACTGCATTTCATGATTGATTTGTGAAAGATATAAAAATCTGTTGATGGCCTGACAGTGGTATGTAATTTGTATGCATGAAAGCTGATGTTCTTACTTCTTATTGTGCTGTACACTTTTGATTTAATATACTTAAAATCTCTGTGCAGTGAAATGTTCACTTCAGTGGATTCATTAGCTTCCAAACCACCTCAGTTGTAAAAAATAAGCACACTTCCTAGTTCAAATAGTTTATATCTGCTGATGGAATTTCACTCATTCTCTTTCTGCTCTGTGACTTCTCATTAAGCCTACAAGGCAGCACAAACAACTATTTTCTGATACACTAAGTGTATTGTATACTAAGCAGCCATGATGCATAGGATGACACCATTTCATGTCAGGAACCACAAGATGGTGGCACATGGTGAGAAGATTGAGACAAACGTACAACACAAATGTGGGAAGACAGAAGCTGCAGGAGGGTTATCATCTACCTCTGACCTAGGGGAAAGTTTTGCAGCAGAAAGAGACCTGTGGCCAGTACAGCTGTCTTTTCACAGTGTGCTGCAGTTTGGTTTTGAAAGGTTACAAAAATCTCAGTTCCACACACACACACATCTCACACTCTGCAGGAGATTGGTTTACTTTTCATCTGAGTGCATCATTCTGCATCACAAACCGCACTGAAGCACTTCTACCATTGCTTTTTTAGACACACAGGCCCTTAAGAGAGGCTGATTATTACTTCAGTCACTGGTAAAAGTACTACACTTGTGTGAAAACAGGCTGTCTGGAAAAGTCATGAGCTCACCTAAGCAGGTACCACTGAAAATGAGATCAGAAAAACAGCTCAAAGAATTAAGTTTTTCTGCAATACTTCAAAAATAATTTATATTTCAGGTTTTACTCTAGTGTGCATATGTATTTAAGTGGCACACCTGCAATTCCAACCTTGTCATGAGAGACCATCTGATGATGTACATGCGAAGCTCAATGTGAGCAGGGCCAGTGGGCCAGCCTGTCCCAGTAAGATATCTTAGACTGAGGACACACCATCCCCAACAAACCGAGCTCATCACCTCACTGGCCCAGACCCCTCCAAAGGTAAAAGTGAAGGCTTTCACTCCTACAGATATTCCCACAAGGATCATTCTCCCTTCCGCATCCCACAATGTGCCTCTGTCCACTGCCAAAGAGCACCAGGTCAGGAGCCCTCAAGGTCCTGCAGCTGCAGAAGGAAGGGCCAGGAGGAGGTATCTTTTTTCCCAAGACTAAAACACACACAGCAGGCAGGTTCCTCAGCCTCCTTTTACCTAACTTCTGCCAGCTAGATCCTGCTACAAGACAGCAAGAGGAAAAAGGAAAACCCTGGAAAGAAAAACAGTCATCAGATTTCAGCACCCAGCACTAAAAGGATATTCAACCACTGTGCCCTGGCCAGATGAAGAATGAAAACCTGACTGATCTTCTGGAGAGACTTCATTACTCAATGGTACCTGAAAGGCCACAGGATTTTCAGTAAAAGTCTGTGACTGTTTGGTGGAAAAGGACCTGGGGGTGCTGACGGAGCTGAACTTGAGCCAGACTGTGCCCAGGCAGCCAAGAAGGCCAATGGCACCCTGGCCTGCATCAGCAATAGCGTGGCCAGCAGGAGCAGGGCAGGGATCATTCCCCTGTGTTGGGCACTAATGAGGCTGCGCCTCAAATCCCGTGTTCAGTTCTGGGCCCTTCACTACAAGAGAGACATTGAGGTGCTGGAGTGGGTCCAGAGAAGGGCAACGGAGCTGGTGAAGGGCCTGGAGCACAAGTCTGATGAGGAACAGCTGAGGGAACTGGGGTGTTTAGTCTGGAGAAGGCTTAGGGGGGACCTTATCACTTTCTACAACTACCTGAAAGGAAGATGAAGCCAGGAGGTGGCTGGTCTCTTATCTCAAGGAACAAGTGATAGGAAAAGAGGAAACTGCCTCAAGCTGTGCCACAGAAGGTATTTAAAAGACGTGTAGACGAGGCCCTTAATGACATGGTTTAGTGACAACCTTGACAGTTCTGGGGTAGAGGTTGGACTTGATGATCTGAAAGGTCTCTTCCAACCTGAATAATTCTGTGATTCTGTGAAAAAGAGAAGAGAAAGCTCGTATGTCCAGGGTAGTGTTACTGTGGGTCTGAGATCTGGTCGGACAAATGTCACCTGATTTCTCCACATACATGGCATAGGTAACTTTATTGTTCCAGTTAAAGCAGAATAAAAAGGACCAGCGCAGAGGAATAAATAATATACTAGCTAAAGAATTCACTTAAATACTTGAATTGGTATCTATAAGCTAGAAAGAGAAAACAGAAGAAAGACTTATCCATTTGTTGCACAAATGCACAAGTGCCATTGACATTAGATGCTGATTTTTGTGCAAGTACTGTACTGCTCAACACAGTTGGAGGGAAACTGTCCCTCTGCAGGAGTGGGACTTCGCAGAGGAAAAAACAGAGACAAGCATTTTAGTTTAGAAACGATGCTGATGAGGCTGGCAGGGTCTTGCTCTAAAAAGAATACTTTCATCTGCCAAAGAAGACTCCCTGACAGCTTGTGAAATAGGAAAATCATTGCATTCTGTTAACATGCTATCTATCTACCTCATTCAGTTTTGGGCTTCAATACCTATCTGCAGAGTGAAACATTGCTCTTGCACATGTTAGAACCTATTGCTATCTCAGAAAAAATCATTCCTAGAAAGCTCTATTTGATTCCACTTGGGTTTGTACCAAGTTTAAAAAAGCTCTTCAACCTCAGCCTTAAAAGTCTGCAATGGGGTGTGTAAAGGAAATGAAACTTTAGTGGTGAGAAGAGGCATTTGTCTCCAAAAAGCTGGAGTTCTAAATACTTCCAAATAGCCTTAGATATTTCAAGTACCTTTACACAGAGTTTGTTCAACTTACCAGTTTGTTTTCCAACAGGAAGACTTCTGAAAATGAAGTTTGTCTGGCTGGTTCCAGAAGAAGAGAGACTGAAGTCAAATACCAGAGACAGATAAACCTGAGTCTGGGGAGGGGTGATGGCTGAAGCAAAGGACTCCAGGGACAGTAAAAGAAAAGATTATTTGTCTAACTATGGACAGTGAAGCAAATGCTTGCTGTTCAGAATACTTTTCTGAATAAAGAGTAGGGAATGGCAAGGCCTGAGAGTTTTTTCACTTTATACCATGAACACAGACCAAGGTGTTGTAGACAATTCCAGGATGCGAAGTAAGAAAAGCTGAACAACGGTTATCGTTTTGATGATCACCCTCATGTCTTGATCACTGAAATAATCATCTAGTGTCTTGTCACAGTTCTAATTCTGTGAATAGCTTCTCACTATTACCTCTGTATGTTTGTTTTAGTACCATGTTTGTTACACAGGACAGGTCTCAGTGAAGCCTTTGTTCTAGGTGCTGGGTATCCTCAGACCTTTGTCTTTCCTGCTGGGAATATTTTAGATCCCAGCATGAGCACTCACTGAACAGTAAGGACCAATTCAGTGAATTCCACTAGGCTGAGGAATACTGATGCTGAGAAAATAATAAGCTGACCAACAACCTAGAAAGTGGAGATGGAGGAAAAATGAAAAGACCAAAAGCAGACCAAGTCTGTATTGCAGTGTGATGAGGACTGCAGTGGCCAGCTAGCTGCTGACCACAGCTTTATTTACTGTTTTGCCTTCAATTCTGCAATACTTTGATAGAAGGTGAGACCAAGGGCTGACACGAACAGCATAAGGCTAATCCTTGGAGCAAGGGATAGACAGACTAGTCTTGCATTCTCATTTACTTGGAAGGTAATCTAACCAATTTGTGTGAGGAAAACAAACATCCTAAAAAAACCAAATCCATACCTTCCTCTGCAGCTTTTTCTCAATAGTGCGAATTTATAAACAATGTAAACTGAGGCTTTGAGTGCTCCTTTTCTACTCCTTCCTCATGCCCGTTTGTGTTCTACAACTACGTAACTTGCACAATCCTCATTATCCATGGCTCACCACTTGATGTGTTCAAGATGGACTTCACTGGGATCCTTCCAATAATATTTTTTGTGTGATATCTCAGGAAACTTAATGCTGAAATAGATAGGCATCTCACTGGCCTGGAAATTATCCTAAAACCATAGTTTGGCCCAGGGAGCAGAAATGCATAGAAACATTCCCATTTTCCACTGTGTAAGACACTTGTGTTGAGTGGATCTGGAAAAGTAAACGGCAGTAGAGTTCCATTAAGTTCTTTGAGATTTGAATTTCATTAAGAATTTCTTCATTTAATACAATGTTAATGATCCTTATTAGAGATCACCACTGTACCAAAAAGACCGGAGAAACAGCATTTCAGAGATATTATGATTTTTCAAGTGAGCTCCTCAAGTTAACTTGGCATCAGCTCTTCATTTATGAAAGATGAACCACTAATGCGTTTCAGTAGGTGCATTAGTTATAGTTAATTAATAAATTGTTATGATTCCTTTGGAGCTGTTCAGTACTAATGTATGAGCACTGTATTTTGTTCATGCAAGTATCATTTTGGGTTATCATGCATACCCTCCTGAAGGGCTGTTACATTTTTAGTAAATGTTTAGAAACTTTAACAGGAGGAAGTCAGGGGTCTTTTTTCAGCTGAAATAATTGGTGTGGCATTTACTTTTTTGATGAAAAATACTAACCTGTTGACTAATAAATCTTCAGAAGGAAAAGGTGCTGCTGCACTTTTATTTCCCAGTTGAAGGAGTGGGAGGCAGATAGCAGAGGCGGCTTCATTCTTATTGCCGAAGAAATGTGCAAATATTTGCTGTAAAATTGCTTTCTATAGCAAGCATGGAGTTATACTGTTTTGTTTCCAAAATATTCCTAAAAGTGTTGTTTGTTCCAGTTGTAAATGAATGAAGAACAGACGTCGGACTGCTTTTTGTACTCGCAAAGAGCATCAGGTTAATGTGGACACAGACAACAAAATCTTTCCAGGCTATTGACTTATTGCATTTACTTAAGGGAGATTTTTGTTCCAAAATATGATGGCTTGGAGCCCTATGACCAGGTCCCTCTCTGTCTTCCCCTTTTTATCAATGGAACAGAAAGACCAGGCTGCGCAAGTGGTGTGGAATTACCAAAGGCTTTATTCTGATCAGTTGACAGTATGTACTGGTTCTATGTGGATTGTTTTGGTCTCATCCTTGACCAGAAAAAAATTGTGTCCATGCAATTAAGGATTCTTGAACTAGCCCTAGTCTGAATACAGGTATTTTGGATTACATTGTTTGTAACATAGAATCATAGAATAGTCAGGGTTGGAAAGGACCTTAAGATCGTCTAGTTCCAACCCCCTCACCATGGGCATCTTCTGCTCATGTCAACTCTGATAATTTTCCACTGGATTCTGCCAAACTCTGCACTGAGACAAGCATTGTCTGGTGGAAGCTTACTCAAAAAAAGTAAGAAATCAGAACTGCCTTAGATTATGCACCTCTGCAGAACAAAAAGTCTTCAAGAGAAACTGGCATCCAAATTCAGGGCTGCTTTATAGATGGAAAGACTGAAGAAAGGAGATGTTTGAAAAGCTCACAATATACATAAGTCCCATAAGGGACCTTCAAAGATCATCTAGTCCAACCCCCTTGCAATTAGCAGAGACATCTTCACCTAGATCAGGTTGCCCAGAGCCACATCCAGCCTGGCCTTGAATTGTCTCCAGGGATGGTGCATCCACCACCTCTCTGGGCAACCTGTGACAGTACTTTACCAGCCTCTCTTTAAACAATTTTTTCCTTACATCCAGCCTGAATCTTTCTCTTTTAGTTTAAAACCTCCACCCCTCATCCTGAAGCAACAGGATGAGGTCTTTCCCTCTCCAGCAGGTCCATGTCTTTTCTGTACCGAAGACTCCAGAACTGGATGCAGTACTCTAGGGAGGGGTCTCAGGTCACTCTGGAGTCTCATATAGGAGGTTATCTATCCCCCTTATCATCCTTATGGCTGTATGAACTACCAGTACTAAGTTTGGGGCTGTTTCGTTTCTGGGAGTCAGAAAAACTCTGGATGAATCAGTTGATTTTGCAAGGCATTGTGGAATGGAAGTGTGTTGCACCAGTACTGAAAAAACTACAAACAACCTCTAGATATCAATAGGGTAGGTCTGGCTGTAGAATGCATACTCTTTATTTTCCATTTTATTTTAGACTGAACTAGCTTCTTCATAAAATGCTGTTTAGTTATCATTTATCTCCTCATCTTAGCTGCAGAGGGGGTTAGTGATACACTGGAAACACCTTTTTCTTCTATAAGGGGGAAGGAAATGCATCAAAACAGGATTACTGTCCAAACATAGCAAGTCTGGGAGCCTGATATTTCTTGTCTATATTTAATGCTTGGGAGAAGTTACACTCACACCACTCCTGTCATCCCTGTTGGGAACTGGATTTTATCCTGGTGGTGAAAACTGCTTTCTCAGCCAGTATAGTTCATTCAGGTGTAATCAGCAGATGTAATGACTACTGAAGGAAGATTGGAAATAGAGTGCAACGTTCTAAGAGCAGGGGAACAGAGGTTCAGTTTGTATTTTGTTTAAAAGAATCTCACCTACTTGTGTGCATTTTGGCTGTGATGATGACAAAGTTTATGTCACAGCGGCCAGGAGGAAGAGTTTGAAAGCATCTCCATAACATCAAAGGGATTTGGACAAAAATGCTTGGACAAGATCTGATTCGTAGAATCATAGAATCATAGAATGCTTTGGGTTGGAAGGATGACAGTGGGTATGGACCATGAATATTCCATTTGAAGATTATTTGGGGTCTGTGGGTGTCTTCATCTATTTATTCAGTTTTCCCAATAGAATGGAAGTGTCAAAATGCTTGTGGTGAGCTAGTTGAATGAAGACGGTTATCTTTATTGTTATTATTTACCACATGAAAAAAAAGAATTGCCTATACATCCAGATCTTGTCACGTCTAAAATGACCAGTTTTTCCATGTTTCTGTACGGGAGATGTAAAGGGGCCATTTTTCTGTCATGTTTTTGGGGTTTGTAGGGTCGCTTTTGGTTCAGGGCTGCTTTCAATTTAGGGGTCTGGAAAAACACAGAATCACAGAGTGGTTTGTGTTGGGAGGGACCTTAAAGCTCATCCAGTTCCAGCCCCCTGCATGGGCAAGGATTTCTTCCACTAGACCAGGTTGCTCCAAGCCCTGTTTAGCCTGGCCTTGAACACTTCCAGGGATGGGGCAGCCACAGCTTCTCTGGGCAACCTCTGCCTGTGTCTCACCACGTGTGATCTGGAAAAGAAATGTGGAAGGGAAAAGCCATAGTATCTGCTCACCTACCAAGGAATTCCTTTGTGGTTTTTAGAGATGGTAGTTAACCTGTTAGCTGTAATATCTGGAGCAATTCAGGAAGATCATCCTGTTGCAGATGTTTTTCCCAAGAACTGATGTGGAATACAAGAACAAGAACAGTCCTCTGGCACTGTTGAGACACTGAAGAGGTAATTTATAAGGGAGAGAAAAGGGGTTGTGAAAACCTCTTCACTTTACTTAACCTTCAATAATGCCAACTAGCAACGATTTGAAAGGACTTTGACAGTATCTCCTTCCAGCCTAAGCCTTTGAAAACCAGTAACTTTGCCTTATGCAAGGTAAGAGATGTTAAATATGTAACCAGCCACCTACAGTGTTCTTCCAGGGTGAAGGTACCCTTTTTGGTAAATGATGCAGGGTGTGTAGCTGCTCCAGAGCAAGTCTAACATGACTCCCAAAGGGTATGTGTCTTCACTTCATCCTGTAACCAAGCTTGATCCTGCTGTATCCCTCTGATGCCCTGATGACGAAGTATCACAATAAATGCCCTTCCTTTTTCCCCATCACCATCTTTCCTCCCCAGCTGGATTTTTGCCAGTCATTTGCCAACAAAAATGCCTCTGAAATACAAGGTAGATGGCTTTATGCAGCCATCTGGGGACAGAGGTGCATGCAGGAGGCATTTCCATTTGAATGGATGTGCAAGGGCTTTGCGCAATAACAAAGAGCTGGCTCAGAAGCACATAGGGGCTGAAAAATTGAGACAAATGTGTATGCAGGCGTAGAAAGAGCACAAGGCAGAGCCAGGATTCTACCTGTATACTAAGCATTAGAGGCAGTGATGTCCAAGGGTAAATAAAAGACATGCAGAGATGCTGTTTCTTTCTGGTCTGTGGTAGGAAACTTGAAATCCCCAACAGCTTCGAATGTCTGCTAATACTGTGTGCTCCTACCTGTCATGGGATGTGTAATTTCTGGCAGCAATTAAGACTGTGATTACTCGTCCCTGCAACTGAGATTTCAAATTCCTTTCCTAACCATGGTGTTACTACTTTCTGTCAGTTGTCTGTTACATTAAAGATACTTAAAAATCAATTTTCAGCCACTTGGTTTCAGGTTAGATACAAGGAAGAAGTTCTTTACTGTGAGGGTGGTGAGGCACCCTTACAGGTTGTGCAAAGAAGTGGTGAATACTCCATCCCTGGCAGCGTTCAAGGCCAGGCTGGATGGAGCCTTGGGGCTTATGTTCTAGTGCCCATGGCAGAGGGTTTGTAACTAGATGATATTAAGGTCCTTTTCATCCCTAACCATTCTATGATTCTATGACTGAGATGATGGAATGAAAACATCATGTGGATGGCAGCTTACCCATTTCGGGACTGCAAACTGATTATATTGCTTTCATGCAAGTCTACAGATGCAGTGTCTTTCTCTTGCAGCCTTGCTTCTCCCACCAGTGCCAGGTAACCCACCTGGTCAGACTGGGTGCACTAGCTATCCCCTGCTTCCGTGTGGAGTGTGCCTCCCCCACAATGGAAGGAGAAACATTTCCAGCAGAAGGAGGTCCTGGCTGGGGGAAGGAAAGGGCTGGAATCATGGTGGTTTTCCCACATTCTTACAGGGCTGACTTTGTCTTATGCTTTCTCTAGGGGCTACCAAAGACATGGGGAAGATGCTGGGTGGGGATGAGGAGAAAGACCCAGATGCTGCCAAGAAAGAAGAAGAACGACAGGAAGCTCTCAGGCAACAAGAGGAAGAGAGAAAAGCCAAATATGCCAAGATGGAGGCTGAACGTGAAGTTATGAGACAAGGGATTCGAGACAAGGTAAGGGATCTGGCTTTCAGCACACACTGGGCATCTCATAATGCTCAGTGGAGAACTACAGGTTTCGGCTTTTCAGCTGATTTGAGACCAGTTCCCTGAGTACCTCCATGGATTCAGGTAATTCCTTTGCCATACTGAACTTTCTAATCTTGTGCACTGTCCCCCAAGCTCTGTCCCTTCTGTATGGGAGGTTTAAACACACCTCCCATACAGAAAAACCCTGTAAAGTTGAAATAGAGTGTGACAATGAGGGGAGAAAAATTACTATTTTTTTCATAATCTATTAAATGCTCACATTATTTTAAATGTGAAAAGCTTCTCTGTCCTTTTGAGGATGCTTTCCAAGCTTACATTTCTGGTGTATAAGAAGGGTCATAATTCAGTGTGTTTCTGAGAGATACAGTCCAAGTATCTTTTGTATTGCTTCCAAGGCTTTCTTTGTGTTGACAGGTGACAAATCTACTCCAGTTTTCATATCTAGGCTTCCACTACTCACAGGGAGTTGATTCATCTGAAAGAAAGTTTCACTTATCTGAGGGACGTAACCATTGGGGAGCACTCTCTTCTGCTTGAGTTGATGATGTTCTTGTAATGACACAATTTGGTGTGAGAAGGAAATGAAAAATTGTGAGGATTGAGAAAGAGATTGAAATGTAGAAAATAAACCTTTACTAGAGAAATTAGCTAGACTTAAGGTGGCTGAACCCATTGTTACCATACATTAGCTTTTAGGGATTGGTATGTGGAAGGAGAAGACAGTTTTGCTGCCTCATCCTCAAGACAGGGTCAAAATTGTCTTTTTATAATAGTACGGTTTTATAAGAAGAGGTCATGGAGCTCAGATAACTTGGAAAGGAATGCGGGTAATGATTGGAGGAAAGGTTTCTGATGATGAAGGCCTGTGTGTTGACTTACGTCATATGACAAAGAACGATAAGAAATACCTGTAGACAGAATGTGGAAGTCCTGGTCAGTATAAGAGATGTTCCCTGTGCAGGGCCTACCAGTTACGCAGGTTGCAGTGTCCTAAGAAAATGCCTGGGAGAAAGCTTCAAAGCCTCATCAAAGGGCTGAGGGAGGCTGTTCACAAACTGTGTCTGCACTGGGTCAAACTTCTGACACAATCTTTATGATTCACGATGAAAGCAGAGTTAAGGATGAGTTGTTGTGGTGGCATAATGCATCTTGTAAAAAGAAATCAAGAATTGTTCAGCAAATAAAGAAATTCTGGATCACACTTCTAAAAAAACAGAAAGTACTTACGGGGAATTATCTACGTATGACACTGCCAGAGAAAGATATTCACATGGTCATTTAAAATAGGGTATTGGCTACCACGCAGACACGGAACCTCTACCTGGTCAAAATTTTTTGTTTCATAATGTATTTAATGAGCATGTATCTGGAGTAGTATATTAATATAAAAATATCAATGTGTGCAGTATATGTTCAATGTATGTTTATAGGTTGAACTGTTTCTAAGCAATAACAAACTAATTATGAGGGGGGAAAAAAAGAGTAATGAATTTCTGAGTTGCAAGCAGATGGTCTGATGTCCTGTTTTCACTGGTCACTGTCTCTTCTGGTAGATCATCGAAAGGTTCCCAGAAGCAGATGAATCTTTCTCTCTGTTGGACAAATTGCTGTAAAAGCATTTAAAAAATCTGAGATGCCCTCTGCTACAAATCCAAGGTGATCCATACTAGAATTCACATCTTCATGTGTAAGATGCACATAGCCTGAGCTTGGATGAAATATGCAGCCAACGGGGATTTCACTGGGATACTGTCAGCTATCTAGACTTTGCCGAGTCAGGCTGAGTACTGAGTGGTGAAGGCTCTTGAAAATGGATTGACTCCTGAGCCATATGGCAACGGGTTGGCTCTGCAGAGGGGGTAAAGAGGGATACTTGGAGTAATGTTATTTCACCTCATTGAAATCTCTGGATTGGAACAGGCGTTGAAAGCTTTTCTAGTGATGTTGTGGGTGATCTTTGAGATTAGCAACAGGAATTCCTGTTTTGGGGAGTGCACCTGACTTGCAAAAACACCGCTTAGTTTCCCATGGTTGTCTTTCTCTTGGGGATAATCCCAGGTAGCATGCATTTGAAAGATGAAATTGCTTTCTGCAGAATCAGAAAAAATGGATAAAGCCATAGAAAGGAGCTGTACTGGGTTTTAAAGATTTTTTTGTTGTTGTTTTTAGAAGTTTGAGAGATCTGTGAAAGAAGGCAATTACTTTGTCCTGACAAAGAGGTGGGTTTGAAGATATACAAGACTCTGTCTCCAAGTACTGGTGGCTAGAAATGTGAAACAAATGTTGAAATAATAGAAAAAAGGGCTGGATTATTTCCTCCATTACTGGTCTATTTAAAGATTACCTTAATTTCTCCTCCAACTCCTGTAAAAGTAGAAATATAGAGAAAGAGAAAACTGAAAAAGAGATTCTGTCTGGTATGTGTGCACACGCAAGTTGCTATAAGTAGGTATGAATTAAATACAAGAAGCTTTTAAGTATTAGAGATCTTTCAGATGATATGTACTCATTTCTTACATAGAAAAGTGAGAAATGAGTACATGAACTGAGTGAGTGAGTAGGCACAGACTATTTATGCAGAATACAAGTTTGAAACTTGTATTCTGTGTGTCCTAAAACATTTACTTCAACAGTTGGTAGGTGTGGCCTACAGAAAGTACAGGTTCATCATGTTGTTTGTTGTTTTGGACCTTTTGCCTTGACTATTAAACAAGTGTGATGAATGTATTGTCTTGTTAACTACAGGAAATGTGTGAACTATGGCAGAGCTTGAAAGGAATGATGACAGATACTAGAGATGTTCCAGCATGTGCTAACTTCAGGTTTTAAATCCGATGTGTTAAATTGACATACTTCCCCACCCCAGCATGGAACTGGGCACAGAAATTACTTTGGAAAAGGGTGGAATGAATTTGACTAGGTGGTTTAGTCTGGAGAAGAGAAGGCTTAGGGGGGGCCTTATTGCTCTCTACAACTACCTGAAAGGAGGATGGAGCCAGGAGGTGGCTGGTCTCTGCTTCCAAGGAAAAAGTGATAAGACAAGAGGAAACAACCTCAAGCTGTGCCAGGAGAGGTTTAGACTGGATATTAGGGACAATTTCTTCCCTGAAAGTGTGGTCAGGCATTGGAACAGGCTGCCCAGGGCAGTGGTGGAGTCACCGTCCCTGGAAGTGTTCACAAACTGTGTAGATGAGCCCTTAGTAACATGGTTTAGTGGTGGCCTTGGCAGTGCTGGAGCAATGGTTGGACTGGATGATCTTAAAGGCCTTTTACAACCCAGCTGATTCTGTGATTCTATGAATTATACAACAATCTTTTTTTTTTTTCCCTGTATTAAAAATAGGCAACATTTTCATTTGTAAATGAATTTTTAAGGATGACATTTGGACATGACACTTCGAAATATCTGGACCAACTCCTACCCAATAATAAAGTCCAGCATCTGATGCTGAAAATGGACTGAAAGTATGTAAACAACATAACTGGGGTGTACTCCAGCTTCCTTCTACCTCAAGATGCATATATGCAGTTTGCCTTCTGAGCTGATCTGGGCTTGAGATTTCAACACTCCTGCCAAGAATCCTTCATTGCCCCTCTGCCTGGTAGGTCAGGTTTTGTTGCTAGCATCCTGGTGGTGAGGCTGTGGATAGCTAATGTCTCTGTTACCTTGCTAATACCACCAGCTAGACATCTACAGCAGCCATCAGTGCAGTCTCAAGTGCTCCTAGGTGAATTACTGCCTTCTATAAACAGATGACCTTGTTTGTGTTATGTACTTGCACACGTCAGCAGCAAAAGCTAACTGCTTCCTTCATATAATGATCCATAATTACTTATTTACATGATTAATTATTTCCATCACTGTGACAGACCCAAGGCCTAAAAGAACCCTAGTACGTGCTCTGTAACTAACACTCTACCCATCTTGGCTGCTAGTGAAACAGTGCCTGTAGTTTGCTTCTTGCAAATCTTACACGTGCTTTAGAGAGTCAGCATTGCTGAGCCTAGGCCAAAAAGTAACAAGAGCTCAAGGCTATCTTCTCAAAGGTGGGTTCCAACCAAACAGGATGTTAGCATGGTCCTTTGTCCAAATGGCTTGGCTTCAAGGCAAAATTCAGATTTGGATTTAGGCCACACCTGAGATGGAGCATGAACTGCTTCAGTAGGTTCTGTATGCTCAGTTCTCAAAGTAATAGGTGAAAGTGTCTCTGGCCCATCATGTCTTTGACCAGCCTTATGTGCTGTGAGGAATAAAGCAAAAGTTTAGTTCTACTAATAAGGATTCCTGCCCTCCAAGTTGAGCATGAAATCTGCATGAGAAGTATGGAAAGGTGTCAAATGGAAAATTCAAGTGCTGGAAGAATTAAGGTTATCTCTACAATTGTAATTGACACTGTTGTGTGCTGTGTAAAGATTGTGGCACAGTGCTTAATTGTATGGTCACACGTTTATGTTTCCAGGAACCTCAGCTCTGCCATTGCACAAGAGGGGTCAACTGTTTTCTTAATAAGCAGATATTCAGTATTTCATCTCTGCCATGCCTTAAAATGTGTGTTCTCAAGCTCATTTATTATGCAGTATCCAAATTCTGATGGTAAAATAATGAATTCCCTCATTTGAGAGATTAATTCTTTGTTGCTATTATTGAAATGCTTTCACTAACATAGTTGATGAGTTTATTGTGAGATTTATCTTGGCGGGGCACAAAGGGTTTTGTTGATTTTTCGTGTTTACAAAGTACAAAAGCAGAAGGGTCATTATGTGACTGAAGCCTTGGGGGCAGAAAAATGTTAACATCTTGTTGCATCAGTGAGCCTGCATGGCACAGTAATTGATGCTCAGGACTTCCTTGTCCCTTTGCTGGCAATAAGGAAATAGTGAAGTCTGGGATTTGATGTTTTTTCCTGGAGGCAGCATATCACACTGCAGGAGAATGTGCAGTCCTTGTTCTCTTTAAGTGTGCGTCCTTCTGCCTCTGGATGTGTGCCATTAATTTTTCCTATTTTTCTTATGGGGCCTTTAAAAGCTATCAAATGTGGTTGGCCAGTAAGAGTCTCTGAGGCATTTGGAATTTTCCAGGAATACCATGAAAACTATTCAGTTCTTTATAGGTATTTAAGACGTAATTTCCAGGTCTTCCACTGCTTAAGGTAGGTGTTACTAGAATTTACTTCTAGAAAAGTGAGATTATTTGGTTTGCAGGCACTGGGAGATGTCCTAAGTTAAACCTTTGCTTTTCCCAGTGGGAAAATGTTTTCATAATGCTATGTTTTTCTTTTTTTTTTTTCCTTTTTAAAATCTGATGGCTGAACTCACTTTTGGCAGTAAACCACCCAGACAAGAAAGCAATCAGGATTTATAGTTGTAGTCCTAGATCGTTATGAGAGATTATCAACATACAACATGAATTAATTGTTTACTGTTCATATTTCATTTGCATATTTTTATATAGAATTGGTACATAGCTGTGAAAATGCTGTCTTAGGGCAGAAAAAATACCAGAATGTGAATTGACTCTGTTCCCCAGCAATATCAGACCTTTGAAACTAAGCTCCAGGCTCAGGAGTACAAACTTAACTTTGGTAAAACTTTGTTGTGATAAAAACAAACAGCTTCACACAGTTAGCAAAACTCTTCGGCATTGCTGAATCTATGGGATGTTTCATTCTTAGAATCATAGAATCATAGAATAGTTAGGGTTGGAAAGAACCTTAAGATCATCTAGTTCCAACCCCCTGCCATGGCCAGGGACAC
>JANEMJ010052337.1:5575-17634 GCA_024361745.1 Cacatua alba
GTTGTGGCTGGGCATAGTCAACCGTGTGCCAATTAACTAGTCAACAGGTAGCATGTCACAGCATCCTCTCCGTTAGGGGGAGCCACTGATTTTCTTTGGACCTCTCCCCTGCTTTCCACTTTGATGGAAATTATTCCAGAGTTTCAATAGTTTAATAGTGCCCAGCATGAAGTCATGCCCTACTTACAAGAGGACATGACCAGGAACTTGTTAGAAAAACATGTTTTGCTGAAGAATGCAAACTCATTGCAGCCCTGCTTTTCAGGAAATTGCACCACTTGTGGGAAAAAAAACAAACAACAAACCCAAACAAAACCACACAAAAACCAAAACCAAAACAATAACAATAACAAAAACAAACAAAAAATCCCCCCCAAAAACAAACAAAAAACAATCCCCAAACTGTGCCTGGAGAAGTCTTGCAGCTCCAAAGACAATATGGACACTAGGTAAGCAGGCATTTGGTGGCATCTGTGCGTTTTTTCAAATCTCAGTGTTCATGGGCTGCAGAAATGGTTTTATTCCCTCACTACACATATGCTTTGTCAGACTCCAGAATCATAATTTTTTAGAGGTTCTTATCTCAGTGACTGAGCTGGGGCTCTCTTCAGAACGTGAAAGTTCATTTGTGAATGTCCATCAGTGTTGGTACTTAGCAGTAAGCATCATGAGTGTATCTCTGCTGGCTGCAGAACAGGTAATGATTTCTCACCACAGACAGATGGTCAGTGCTGGGAGTGAATTTTTTCTGTGACTTCCTTCATCCTGAAGTGGAATCCTACACTGGCCAAATTGACCTCAGCCTACGATAATCCTGCACAAGCAGGATTATCACCCTCTCTTTCTGACTGTATAGGAAAGAGAGGCAATTCCAGTGCGCACATCTGCATGGTAAACAGCTGAAATAAAATTTCATTTATGTAGGGCTTCTCTTTTCCATTTGTTTATCCTGTGTCCATTATCTATTTTCATTTCCTTTGTATATTTCCTTTTAATTTGATGTTTCTTATTTCTTGCAGGTTGCTTCCTTGGAGGTTCTTGGAGCTCTTTATACAGTTTCTGTAGTAATCAGAAAGAGCTGCACTTCTGACCTACTAATGTTGTGTCCATCAATGGTTCTGAACCAAATGCCACTGAAACATGGAAGGAATATTTGTAGCATTTGGTCACTGTTCTAGTCCAGGACAGGCAAGTGGTTTCTATGTTTAAGATGCAGTAGACCCACTGAATAAGCAGAGAATGTTTCTCAACAATCATTTGTGTGTCCTGTTCGAAAGTATATTTCTAAGACAATGTGCATTCCTCCACTGTGAGTGTGTTTAATGCCTCTGTGAATCAGAGGTGGATTTTATGAGTGCATAGAGAGATTTGGGGGTGAGGGTTATGTCATTTCTACAGCATAGCATTATATGTAAGGATCCAGCAACTAATTCTTATGCCACTCTTCTCCACTCTCTGCACCTGGCCATTCAGACAGCCCTTAATACACCTCAATTTAGTCCAGCCCAAACCTTATGGTTTCTTTCTTCATGACAAAATTGAGACTTTGTATCATTAATAAAGCTGAAAAAAACCCAGCATTGTACAGGCCTAATTATAAAATGAAAAGTTACAAATTTTCCTGAAATCATCAACGCTTACTTATGAGCTGTAAACATTCCTAAGAAAAGCCACTAAAATTATTACATCATTGTTGAGTCATTACATTAAACTGAGGAAACTACCACTGTCATCAATACAGGCTCAACTTAGATCTTAAAGTCCCTGAGTTGTGTCATTTGACTTTTTTGAATATTTTCTTGAGTAGCCATTTTTTTCACATTCTGGTATCAATTTTAGCTATACTGATCTTTTTCTAATGTGGGATGTTTGGGATGAGTGATTTTGGTTATGCTTTACTCATTCTTGGCTAAAACAAAGTGTCTTTAAAATAGATGTTTCATTATTTTGGAAATAAAATCTGTTGTTACTTCAGAAAGAAATTGCAGAAATTAAAACCAAATAAACCCTCTCCACCTGAAGAGATGTCTTTGTCACACGATTCCTATGGGCTTAGGATTCCAGTTTTGCTTTCTTCTTTATTGCATGTCTTTTTTCAGTACTGTCTGCACGCAAAGTTGGCTTTTGGCTTTTATTCCCAGTGGTACAGTGGAGCTCAAAAGGATTTCTCTTTAGCCTTTCTGGAGCTCAAGAAACTTTCTCCAACCCACCAATTGATAGTCTCCTTTCTGGCATTCAATAACACTTCTTGTATTATTTACTCCAAGAAACATAACATCTTAGTAACCAACTAGATACCTCATAAAAATATTATATTGATTTGCCATTTCAACATCAGTATAGTTTATTATAAGAAAATGGACCACATGGTAAATGCTGAAACTATGTTTATCAAGTATGCCGAACATGCTTCAGAAGTGAAGTGTTTGGATAAAAAGACATTTTATAAGACAGCTATATATTTCAGCATGAAATATGCAGAGGATTTTTTTTCTGTATACATTCTTAAATAAAATAAGATATTGAGAGGAAAGTTCAAAGATTTTTAAAGTGTTAAAACATATTTAAATAAAAATATGGGGCTTGTAAAAACTTTTATAATTTTATTTTAGTTTGTATCAAACTATACTATTGCAATAAATTTATGTAGGACACTGGGATTTGTCTTAAATATATGTATGGCATCTATTTTAGATCTATCTTAAGTGGGAAAATATGTTCCAAGAAAGAGTTGTGATTGATCAATCTGTAGAAGGTACCCAATTAGAGATGTCCCAGTTCAGCTCTTCCAACTATTTTACATATCTGCCTTGTTCTTAGCAGGCTTTAGAGCATTTTATGCCAGCTTGGGTAGTGTTCCCTTTCTTGGAGCTCCCATTAGGGTGCTATGCTGTGCAAAATCCTAATCCATAGATTTTATATAATTTCAGATTTCCTTTATCCTGAAACTATGTCTCTCAGTCTTTTACAGACAGAATTAAACTGGCTCTGTCTACCAGTTGTGATCCACCTCTGAGCTTGAAGTCAGTCTCAGTAACACACATTAACTTGGGCATAGCACTGTACTACTCACAGCAGTTTCCAGTTGATTGCTGGCTGGCATCCAGTTGAATTGAAGCATAAGCACAGACTTGGTTAGTCTTCAGAGATCCTGTGGACTTGCTCTAAAAGTACTAAAGAATTTGTTTCTTCCTCATATTTGGAGTACAGACTGTTGCTTTATCACAGAAGTGGCATCAGCTTACCCTGAACTGATCATTGCTTACTCCTATGCTTTTTTTCAGTGTAAGCAGCACTTTTCAGCATGACACTATTGTAGTCAATATTGTGGACATTTAGGAGCACATATGAAGGATACATAAAGCATGCAGATTGACCTGACCAGATTACTGACCTAACTGTTCTTCAGGTGAGTCCAAAAAAGGTGGGATGCTTAACAACTGTTAAAAGGTCTTGAGCTGTAATTTCTGACGCAATGTTTTAATATACCACAAGTAAAAGAGCTGCACATATATCTTTGCATAGCTATGTCTCTATATCTGTATGTTAAAAAATTTCACTTGTGCTTTGTGATAATTTTCAAAACATTGCAGCTCCTGTGGCATACATGAAGGCATACATGAAGGCTAGCATGCATTCAGAGACAAAAGCTGTATTTAAAGTTTTTGCTTATGATGGAAGTTACTGAAAGAAACAAACTAATGTGGAAAAAACATGACAAGAATTAAGCAGAACAAAAATCTGCAACATTCCTAAGGAGTGGGCAGCAACAAAGAGAATACAAACCCCACAATAATGAATTGCAAAAAAATGTAACCTTTACCTACAGTATATGCTCCATGATAAGCAACTAATAATTTAATTCAGGTAGGTGCCCAGAATGGTTATCTGCTATGCTATATGCTAATAGACATTTATGTGAGAAAAAAAGATTGTCTCCAGAATCCATTCCTCAGAAATTTTATATATGAGTAGGACCTGGGCCAACAGTCAGCTATCATTCACTTGTGAGTGGCAGTCAGATTTTCTTCCTTTGGCACTTGGTGAGAGTCCAGTCGTGTCCCATTTTTTTCCCTTTGTCTAAGCCTGAGGTTTGTCTGATTTATTTTGAACTACTCTTTATCAATTTCTTTGGCTCAACTCAAGGTCTGCAAATGAGAAAAGTCTCCCTGTGTGTGTTATACTGCTTAACTATATTCTACATGCCATGTTGACTACTTCATAGAACAGAAATAAGCTCCTAGCCTCTTTTCATTCTAGGGCCTATTCCGTTGCTACACAGTTAACAGATGTAATGAACTTCACTGTCTTTGAATCAAGGTGACCAAAATCTGAGGGGTCTTTTATTGATGATTAAAGTGCTGCTAATAAATTGAAATATAAGTTTGTGCTAAACTGAATTTATTTCAAGCTAAAGCTTTTTAGAAAATTGGTGTCCCTACAGTAAAGCCTGTGAAATATATTGGTTAACTACAGAGCCATTACTGTAGCTTCCCACTGACTTGAAGACACCCAGTAATTGGTATGCTCATAAACAAAACCATTTTTACAGTAAATTTTCTGACTATAACAATAATATAAGAATCTACTGTATAAAAATGTACTGGGAAGTTAATTTTTCATTGACATGAAGTTTAATAACTAAAATATTTCTCATATAAATATATGCATGTAAAATAAACAGACAGACTAACAGACCCCAGCAGCATATTACTTATTTTTATACAAAAATATATACACATGTACGTTAAACGCATTAAAATGCCATAAGAAGTATCTTGGGAAAGGAAAAGAAAAAAGACTGCAGTCTGATAACTATTTGTAGTCAGTAAATGAATAAGCCAAAAACGTTACTTTGTACAAAAAAGAGATCTTTCACATAGCATATTTTTCTTCTCAATAATTTTTATTTCAAAGAGGAATTGCAGCATTGGTTTTATTGTTTTGGCTTGAATATTACATGGATTTGTTGTGAGGGTCCAAATTTTGACAAAAAAATCAATAACCACTTTCTTCTCCCATCACTGCAGGGCCCTTTATCCTTATTTGCAAATAATGCCTATCTATGAAGGAGAAATATTTGGTTCAGTTAAACTATAATGAATGTAAAGTGACAAAGGAAGAGTAAGTACAAATATATTGATAGCTTTACACTAAGCAAATTCACTTATGAATGTGTTTATATATAAGTGCATGCTATACTTAAAACCAAATACGAATTTCTGACATTGCATTATTTTCATAATTTATTGGTGGTCTCAAAATACGTTCGTTCAAAATTAAGATACTGAAAGAATTACTTTTTCAACAAAGTCACTGATCTTTCTAACAGCCAAATTGTACCATACTGCCTTGAAGAAAAGACATTAGATAAAGACCACAGAAACAACCTACAGGCCTTTCCTTATTTTGTAGAAACACACATTTCAAATTCCTGTTGTATTTCTGTCCTATCTGTCAGATTAGAGAGAGGTTCATATATTAGTCAAATAATTCTTTGAGTTGGGCAGAGCTTCCATTTGACCATACTCAAGTTTACTCTCAAGTAAAAGAGTTGTTATCTTTCTTTTTGTTTTGCATTCTCTTTCTAGAACACTTCACTCCTTCAGAGTACTTGCTAAACTAGGTCTTCTGTTACAAGCTAATTTTGATTCTCTGCAAGCACAGCCCTTTTTTAGTGTTTCCATTTTGAGTGACCTTGATTTTGGTATATCATAATTTTAGAACAAGTACTTTCTTCACTATTTTATTGGATGTGGCAAGACACATTAAAAGATAACTCATATAAAATTTGTTTAAGAAAAACCTTGTATCTTAAAACCTTGAATGCCTTGGTAATATCTTATTCAACCTAAATTAGTAGTACAGAGGCATGTCTGTTTACTTTCATTACATTATTTACAGTAGCCCAGTGAGATTGCTTTATATTTTGTTCCATGTGATATAGTTTATCAAAGCAGTAGGTGGATATCAGTGCACTACAGAATGTGGTTTATGCTTGTTCTTTCTAACGCATGTCGGGCTAAACCGTTCTGGTCCAATGTGCATATAATGGCTCCAAAACCAAAACATTTAGCAATGTTGGAATCCAATAATACATGGTACAGTGGTCTCATATTGAACATTACCTGGTTTGTGGGGGTTTTTTGAACCTCACTGTGGTATAGCATTTGATCTTCTGGTGGTAGTTTGGTAGTCTGTGGTATGCTGATTATCTGTGATGAAGTGATTGTTTCATGAGAACTCTTATTGCTGTTTTCAGTGCGCTGTTGATTGGGTAAAAAAGGAGCTGCTGTTTGAAAACTGCTGCCAAAGTCTCATGAGATCTGGAGAGATGGTGAATTAGTGGAGATATGGAGACATGGTCATTAGTGAATTGAGTGAGACAATTGTGTGCGTTTTCCCCATTAGCCAGTCTTGGTTACAGAACTAGTATACCTGTAGATATACAGAAAGCCTTATTTATATAGTCCAGCTGTTGCAGCCAAAAGGTTCCTTGTCCTTAGACAAGAGTGCAAACTTTTTTTGTATCTGACGTATCATTCCGTATTTCACTTGCTTTCACATTGCATCCAACATCATCCTACAGATTCAGCTGGTCCGTGTTCTAGTATTTTTTCACTTTACATTTAAATAATTCCCATAGCCAAACAATATTTTTTTCCTTAGAAAAATATTGTATGTTTAAGAGATTCCATTCAAAAATAGAAAATAAAAGCAGGTTGCTTTGAAGGATAAGCCTGTGATGCCAACCAGTGTAAACAAAAATGCAGATGTTTTGGCAAGCTAATGTGAAGAAAAACCTCTAGTTTTCGTTTACACCTTATAGCAAATATTTTACCAGGAGGAAGTAAAGAATGTTGACATTCCATCATTTAGACCCCAGTCAGAACAGTGTCCTGAATGCCAAAATGTCAACATTCATTGCAGTTTCACTCACATCAGCATGCTAGGACGCACATCTGGCATCTTTCTTTTTCTTTCTTTTTTCTTTTTTTTTTTACTGCTGGTATTGTGGATGTGAAAATGAGAAGACAAGATAATTTTTATTTCTCTCAGCCAGCAATCTGTTTTCAGCTGTCTGTTCACTTATCTGGGGAAAAAAAAAACCCAATCACAACAATCAAAAAAACCCAGAAGACAGCATAACATCAGGCACATATATTATGTGCAAAAATTCATATTTATTATCTGTAATCTAAAAACCTCATAAATTCCTTGTAGACTATAGATTTACTTGTTATAATCTCCATTCCTTATTATGATTTGTAATTCTTACAGAATTTATAATTATAGATATTATAAGCAAAATTCAGTTTATCTGTGTTTTTATCTGCATGATAATGTAATGATAAATACTATAAGATGAAGTTCATTTCATGGTCACATACACAGAAATAGGCTGAACTGCATGCTCTAGAGCTATTAGACAAACACTTTGGTTTTGGCTCAATTCTTCATGAAGCTCACACAAAACAGTTTTCCAGGGACATCTAGAGGCAAATAAAGACCATCTTCGCTACTCAGATCTTTACAGTTTTGAAGATCATGTGGTTTTTCTGCCTTGCTCTAATTGTACAGTTGTGAACTGAAAAGATTCTAGCACTGATTCTGGAGCACATTTTGCCTCCTGGGTTGCAGGGGAAGAAAGATCAACTTCTTACTTTTGTATGAGCTGTGAAAATGAAGAAATGAGGCTTAGTGTCTTTGTCCAACTTCTTGTTAAGAATTTCTTACTTTTGTCTATATTTTCCCTGATAATATGAAGAACCAGTTAATATCTTTGTTTCAGAAAATTCACCATTCCATTTGCAAGCAAAAGTAGAAAGAGCCCCAGAGAATCCATTATTGTGTAGGTATAAATTATTCTGAATTATTCTGCAGGGCTCCTTCTTTTTCTAACTGCCAGAAATCTCCAGGAAGAAAAAGAGATACAACAATGACAGTTCAGACTTATTTCTAGCATTCTAGAAATAGAAAGTGTTATGAGAAATATCTACCTTTTCTCCTTCAGTATTTTATTAACACTTGTTCTTCTCAGTGTCACTGTACTTTGGAAGAATACAATGTAAAGTGTTCTCTTAGATATAGAGATTTCTTTGAGAACTACCGCAAACCACTCCACCAAAAAAAGAGCAAAATAATTAAAACTTAAACTCCATCACTTCATACTAAATACAGAATTTTGATTTAAGATTTCTGACTTGGCCTAGAATATATTCTGTGAATGCTGAGTATGAAAGCAGACAGTTGCTCCCCTACAAAAAGAAGGAAATGGTTACATTTTCTTTTAAATAGAAACTGTCTGAATGTATCCCATCTGATCCGTAACTCAGGGATCTAAAGATATAATGTTTAGTAGTATGTTACACAATCACAGATTCACAGATTACTTGGGCCACACTGAATAGTAATTATGCAGGGTTTAGATACTTTCAAGATGCAGTAAGTTGAAGTAAAAGTGAAGTAAAATTCAACTGAATTGTGTATTGTAAAACCCCACTACATTCCATACTCTGGAAAGAAAAAACATTGTTACAGGCTTTATGAATCAGTTGTAGTATGAGCAGGAATGCTACTACATTTACTCACTGGCACACTATACAGCACATACAAATAATTAATAATTTATCATTTAAAATGTTATATGCACCCAAATAAAACAAACCAAATCAAATCAGTATCTCTTTTATCACAAATATAAACAAAATAATGAGCACTGTTACATCAGTACATTAATTTCCTTTTGATAGCCTATGGCATCTCTCTTACAGCAATGGTTTTAATTGAAGTTAGAAGACAGAGAACAATAAAAGTGAAGGTTTTTCTTAATTTTAAAACTGTATTCCTTTACATGTTGATTTTCATCTTGTTACCAGCAATGCAAATGTTTTTGAGGACTGATATAAATGTGAGGCACTTTCAGCAGAACTCAAAGCAGCATGAAACTTTTTGACAGTTGTTTGACTATCAGAATAATATGTATTATTCCTTATGCTTTTTCAAAAGTTGATCTACTGGTATCAAATTATGCAATATCACTTTCCTTTTGCTTATATTTTGTCATGCACACTAGTACTAGCCCAAAATAGAAAACAATTTGGTGCAGCATACAATTACCAATGTACAGTCACAATGTAGTTCAAGATAAATGTATCAACCATGAAAAAAACATAATTTTCAAAAATTACAGTCACATACAGTAAGATATTTTTTCACAGCTAGTTGAAAATAATGCATACTTTCCCTTAAAAGAACTTATCCAAGGGTTTATGCATGTGGTTATTTTTATCTTTTTGGGTTCCTCTTAGTTTTCAGTAAGGCTGCCTGAAATGTGCTTAAGGGCTTATTTGGGGTTTTGTTTGTTTGCTAGAATATCTCCTTGATTAGCACAAACAAAGCACAAGGGATATAGCTTTTATCTCAGTTTAGTTACCCAAAAGTTAGACATGTTTGACCTTCTTGAGTTTGACAGTGAAACAGTCTTTATTTATGTGTGTATGTAATGATATACATGGATAACTTCATGTTATACTAGTTCTTCCCTCACCCTCTGTGTTCATTTCTGCTTGAGCCAGTTCCTTTAATTTGTAGCTCATGTTGCTCTTTTGACCACCATAAGATCCACCTCCCTCCTGCACCATTAGCCTGCATAGTGCAGTGCACTGTACAGCAATTCATACAGTTCTTTCAGTCTAATTTTGATTGAAACACAGTCTATTTGGAGTCAAGTATCATAGTCATAGCCCAAGTATCTCGATGGTTCAAACAGCACTGCCTTGGACTGCATTATTGGGAAACATCAGAGCTTAATGTATTTTCTTTGCCTAGGGTGCATCACTCTCCTGCTGGGTTCAAAATGGATTCTATAGCATAAAAGCTCAAGCTCAGGACCTTATTTCCTCCCAGACCTCTTTACATGGCAGTCCCCAGAGATGGTCTTCAACATCTGATATTCAGCAGCGACAGAAAATGTTATCAGCCACTGTCCATGCCATTGCCACTTCTCATACTGATATTGTTAGGTGCAACTCCAAGGTGAGTTGTACACAGATAGTAAACATGTTTATGATGAAGAGATTGGATTTCTGAGGATATCTGTGCAACAGAAGGAAGGTGTTGACTGTACAAAGAACTAGCACAGCTGCACAAGCCCAGCTAGCTTATAAAGTGATAGCAGGGCATAGATTTTGCACTGGAGTCCAGTAGGGCATAGATTTTGTACTGCAGTCCAGCTGTCAACACATGCTAAGTAACATCCACAGACAAATCTCCGTCATTATTCACTCTAACTTTTTCTGTTGTACCACACTTCAGTTTAGCTCAAACACAAGCTCTCTACTCATTTCTAGGCTTACTGTAGTTTTGGTGTCTTAAGCATATCACTCTCACATCTCCTTCTTTGGGAGGGCACTGACAGCTCTCAGCCTCCTTCTGCACCCTTTGTCTTTAGATTTCCTTTTTTCCTTGGCTCGGGAATGGGGAAGATAGATTTTGCCAGTCCTTTTGGAGTTAGGCTAATAATTAGCATTTACTGCTGTCCCCACTTCTTTCTTAATGATGCTTAGCATTCTTAGCCCAGCTTGCAATGTTTTCTTTTGCCATGGTCATTACTCATTGTTAATTTGCTGATGGTTTCATCCCACAAGACCCCCTGTTGTGCTAAAACATGAAACAGGTCATTTGCATATTTTTTTCATAGAAAATGAACAGCATACCGTTCGTTCCCTTCTTTGCCACAGAAGCCTTACTTACTTTGAAGTTCAGTGTTGGTCATCCCACCAGTAACATATTTAAATAAATTAAGCAGCCTGAGGAAATCTCATGTAAACCAGCTAGTTGGCTAGTTCTCAGCTCCTGCCTTTCAAACACAACTGTTGTAGCACCACAGCAATAAACCAGGTAAGTGATTGTCTGCCATTCTTCTTACTCATCTGAAGCTGCTTGTCTGTGTGGTTGCCAATGAATCTGAAACATGTTAATTCATTTTAATAACAGTAAAGACTGCCACATTTAGCAATACTGCTACCACAGAATTCCGAAGTATCACAGACTCATTTTAAAAAGGTTGAATTATGTATATCAGGAAAGAAGTCTTGAGAGCTACTGAATTTGACCACAAATCCTAGAGTTCCATGAAGAGAGCCCAGAATGCATGAAGCACGGCAACAAATGGGCAGGTTGCAACGTGCATGTCAAATGATTATTTCCAAAATGCCTACTGATTTCATTAAGATTGCACAAGCATTTGCCTATTCATTACAGTTTTAGCAAAAAATTCCTAGCTTTAAATCTGCCAGGTTTATGCCAGTATAGACAAGCCTTGGATTGTGCACAGTGAAGCCCAGTGTTAGTTTAATCATCTGGTGGGCTTTTGTGAAAGATATTTTGTGTGTTTCCCATCTAATTCACAGCAGGTAAAGATGTCCTGTTAGGCTCTACTTCAAAAGGCTTCATTCTGTCTTGCATGCTTCTTAGCGTATATTTGGAGGCATTTCCTTTAATTCTTTAAATTTCCCTTATTCTTTGGACAAAGAAGAGGAATATGCTGTGTCTGTGTGTCCTCGTACCTTATAGAGTAATTGCCAAAGTGTGAACAGAATGTCAGTGAGCTTGATCTCCCTCTGCTTTCAATTTGTTTACACCACCTGCTCTTTCTTTTTTTGTTTCTTTTCTTTACTTTACTATATTTCCTCTGCTTGTCATAACTGTGAGAAGTTAGGACATTTTTAGAGCTCCTTTTTTATATATATTTGATACAACTACTGCTACTTTGTTATACTATTACTGATGTTTACAAAGAATGTTGTTTGCAGGATTTTATTACGGCTTAGCAAACTTGACATTTCAGTTCAAGGACCTGCTTCAAGCCTCTAGCTTTGCCTATCTTCATCTTTTAGAAGAAAGTAATGACAGGTTTCCCACACTACATGGGTTTTTTTCTGAAACTAAAATGTGATTGTTTTGCAAATATGGAATTGACTGTAAAAATATTTTTAATTCCCATCTTGTAGGTAAATAAAGCAAAGCAAAATCACATCAGAAGTTCTAAAGGTGTA
>JANEMJ010052344.1:0-12968 GCA_024361745.1 Cacatua alba
TTTCTTTTCTTTTCTTTTCTTTTCTTTTCTTTTCTTTCCTTTCCTTTCCTTTCCTTTCCTTTCCTTTCCTTTCCTTTTCCTTTTCCTTTCCTTTTCTTTTCCTTTCCTTTCCCCTTTCCTTTCCCTTTTCCTTTCCCCTTTCCTTTCCCCTTTCCTTTCCTTTCCCCTTTCCCCTTTCCAGATCATTTCTGTATCTTTAATAATCAGTGCTACAATGAGAGGATATCAGAACATCAAATGTCCCTTGCTAGCTTACAGATCCAGGTGATGCTGGACAGAAGCCAAGTGTTCTTGCCTGTGTGTCCACATTCTTTCTCCATCTTACTGTTTATTTTTTTCAGTAAGAATGAAGAAAAATAAGCAAAAAACCCCCTTGAAACAGAGGTTTGAGGCATCTGGGTATGCATCTGTTTTAAACAAAAATAGTCTAGTGCACATCTTAAGATGCAGTACTGCATTATACATGAGGGTATTGCAGGCTAAAAGAAGGAAAATTGCAGGAACAATTTACAGTTGGCTAAGGATAGATTTTTACAGTGCTACAAACTCAGCTGTTTACTTCGATTTGACTGCACATGACATTTGAACATGTGTAGCCTACTGCTTTAAAGCAGAAGCAACCAAAGCTTTCTGGGTATGAGAGCTGCACAGTGGTAGCAGACTGACAGCACAGAACTATAGCTGGCCTTCAGTTAACTACTATCTTTTCTCGATATATTGTGCTGTCTACAGCTGCTAAATGCTTGCGTGTCAGTTCCATGTATCAGGTTTGGATTTTTTATTTGAATTGCCTTTAAAAAAATCCTCTCTTCTGTCACAGACTGGCATTTTGCCATAGAAGGGTGACAAAAGTGTGAAGCATCTTAACAGAACTATGCATAGAGTTAGAAGTAGACAAAATAAGTCATGGATATTGACTCATGACTCAACTACAGTCCATTAACCACTAGGTTAAGAATGCTTTTATCCATTTTCATAAAACGTAATGAAAAAATAGAGTAAGCTCTGTTCCCCCCCTTATATTTTAAGCATTCCAGGTGCTGCTCAGTTTTCTGAAGTTTTTATTTAGATTTGCATGAACCCAGCTTTGACATTTCAAACAGAAGTCAAAATAATTTTTCCCCACGCACAGTTTTGTTTATAGAGTTTATGACTATTACCACCTCAGTTTCAGAGCCACTCTCCTCCAGCCTCACGTCTAGTTCCCTCTCTGACCTGCATCTCTATCCCCTTCCAGTCTTATCTCCTCGATAGGCATGAACAACATGCTTTTAATCTCATACAGATGTTTCAGTAGCATAATTATTTACTTAGTGTTCAAACACTGTGGTAATTGTGCTTGAGTAACTGAAAGCATTACAGGCACTTAAACAAAAAAAACATCACGTTGGTAGTGAAACCCCATCCTGTTCAAGCAAAATGACAGTTTTCATCTACACATATACTACATTGAAGGAACAAGCACTTACATTTAAAAGTACAGCTCAGTAACAATTTACTAATGACTTCACAGACCATGACTCTGTCTATTCAATGGCAACATGCCAAGTCACACTCTAAAGAATTTTGGTTAAGAAGAAAAAGCTTTTTCTTTTACTTTGAAGATGTTTACTTCTATACAGAAAACCACAGCCATACCTACTGCTATGATGAGAGAACAAGGGCATAAGTCTGGTTTTGAGGTCATCTCATTCACTTCATTATGTGTGGAACTTTACTGACTTGCATTCATTACCCTTGTTCTGGAATTATACCACAGTCAGGCCAACGGTTCCTGACCTAGCAACATTATACTGTATTTATTCTTAGCATGAAAATCAGAGGAAAAGCAGCACCAGATATATACAGGTTGATTATAAGGGTATGGGTTGATTTGCCATGCAAGGTAAATACTGCAAAGTTTAAAAACTGAATTCAGTTTTTATTGGTGTAGCATGGATTTCTTGGCTATTGTTTCATTTCTAAATAAAACTAGCATGACAGAAACCAGACTAGACCTCAAGATCTCTATTTAGAAAGCACGATAAACAATATTTTTCATGCCACACAAATAAGGGAGACAGAATGGCTTATGTTAAATTACCTCCACTGGCATGTGCCATTTTCAGAACTTCGAGAGAAACAGCAGGGGTTATTTCTAGCTGGCAAACAACCACTTTGGCTTTACAGATGACATCAGAAGCCCTCTTCAGATCTTCAAAATTTAAAAGCAGGTTGGCTCCTGGGACTATGACAATAACATTCTGTCCTAAAGAGAAGATATTGTGGTTTTTACATTAACATTTGCAATAAAGTACGTAAAAGAATTCCCCGCTTTTCTACAATACGTTTCAGATGACTGTTTCAATTTGCTTTCCAAAAAATCCGCATTAAAAATGTATGTATTGCTGACATTTTCAAGTGTTGGATACTTTTAAGACTCAGCTGGACAGCGTGCTGGGCCATCTTGTCTAGACTGTGTTTTTGCAAAGAAATGTTGGACAGATGATCCTTGAGGTCCCTTCCAACCTGGTATTCTACGATTCTATGAAATAACTGAGGATGTCAGAAGATAATCACAAAGATCATCAGACTAATGAACGACACACTACACAACAAATGCAGTACATATTCCATTGGGAAAAGTCACATATGAGCTTTCCCCAGACTTATTTTGGTGGTTTTTGTGAACTCTAAAGATTCACTGTACTAGTCACAGTGGAGATGGGGGACATAAACTAAGGCTGATATTCTGTAGAATCTTAGAATGGTTTGGGTTGGAAGGGACATTAAAGATCACCTAGTTCCAACCCCCTGCCATGGGCAGGGACACCTTCCACTGGACCAGGTTGCTCAAAGCCCTGTCCAACCTGGCCTTGTTTTGTCTCCCCCTTTTAGTCAGCAGCTTGTCCGCACTACTTTGTGTTTGAAAAATAGCCCCCAAGTTCTTTCTTATTCAATCCAGCTTCATTTCCCTCCTCAAGAATGAAGCTATTACTTCTCGTGCACATAGCTGCCCTGTCGCATTTTACACACCTCGTCAGCACAGAGCACCAGGACGGCAGGGGACACAAGTGATGGGGCAATTTGCATTCTCCTAAAATATGCCAGTAGCACTTGGAAAAGCATCAATGTGATTATTGAGTTCATGTGCCAAAAATGCCATAAAAATTTTAGATTTTCCCATCAGCTGGGAACAGAAGACTATTTCCCACAGCTATGAAAATTATGCACGTTCCTTAGATTTCAGAGCAGCAGGCTTGCTCCATTTACCTGTGACACTGCAAGTCAGGGCCCCTAACTATCACGAAAACCAGAATCAGCTAGTGGCAAAAATCCAGAAAGGTAAAATGTCTGTGTCTAAGGAAAGCTTAATCAGGAGCGAGTAAAGAAGGTGGGTGACACATTCTGCTGCACTTAGAGCTGGCCAGCAGAATGGTCTAAGCAAAACTACAGGTGCGGAAGCACAGCGGTATCTCAAAGCACGTGAAAGATCCTTTTAATTCTCGTAGTTTGTTTTACAGTTTAGGTGAGGAGGGTCATTTACGTAGGTTCCAAATAGTCTTTTGTTTTTCTTCAGACATGCAAGTTGCCTCTTTTATTGCAGTTTCTTTCTTTCATTCTTTTTTTTAATCTCTGTTACAACACCCAGAGACCTGCAGGCATAAGAGCCTTCAAATTAAAATTTATTATTAATCACTCAGGTATTAAATTCAATAAGTCAGTTGTTCCTTGATTTACAGGCTCAGCCCGCCCCCGCTGAAGATTCCTTTAAGGACTGCCAATCATTAAAGGCTACCAATTCTGTAATGAACTGAATTACTCTGAAAATAAATATTTATGTTTTTAAATACATTATTTTTGTTGAATGCGACTTCAAAGTCCTTTGAATCAGAAATGTGCAAAGCTTGTCTTTGTAAATATGTTCTGAAAAGAAAGCAGGACAATGGAAAGAATAATATAGTGATCTCAGAGGGAGGGGCCCAAGCTTTCCAAAGCAATTCTGCTGTCAATGGTTTGGTACAGAACAGCTGCATATGAAAAGCAAAACCTCAGCATTTAAAGCCAACGCCCTGCTTTTCAACAGACAATGATGGGCATCTTGGATAAAAAAAAAAGAAAAAGAAAAAAGAAACAAGTAAATGCTACCAAAGATATCTGAACCCTGCTAAGGGAACATTCAAAGGCAAGTTGCACCTTATTTTGAAAGCTTATAGGGTGCAGCAGTGCAAACAGTAAAAGGCAGGAAATCAGTGGAACAAAACCACATTTCATTTCTGCCTGGACCCTGTGCTACCTAGAGTCTCAGATTCTATCCACATGTCTTGCTGCATTATCTTGCTGAACTATTTAGCTGTACTGACATGTATATTATTATTAGACTTCCGAGCTAATGGCCCAAGGCAATAAGGAAAGCTGTTTGCTTAAACCCATATGTGCAAATTCAAGGTAGACCATGCTGCACTGGATCACAGTCAGAAGCTTTTCTTTGCAACTACAAAAGGTCAGAGATTTAAAGTCTGCTTTCAAACCTGCCAGGGAAATGCAGCACCTACTGCGGTACAACAGTCCGGATGGGCTTCACCCAAGCTGGAGGGAAGTAGCCACATTCTGTTCTTAGCTACATATACCACACTATCTGTGAATGACAGCACTCACCACAAGCTTACACCAGTGTGCATGAAAGCAGAATCTGGACCCAGGCACTCATAATTAATACCAGAATTTTGTATTACCAGCAACCATTTTGTCGAAAGCAATTACTTCTTGCCAGGGAAATCAGATGGGAAATTGGCACCAGGGACAACCGAGTTAAAGACAGATGGCAAAGAGGGGTGGGATTCATCTTGTCCAACACTGACTAATTTTTAAAGTTTAAAAGAAAAATCCTACATTCTAGGAAATTCTAAGAAAACTGATTTCTAAAAAATAGTCTTCTAAGTTCCTTCAACAAGGAGGAGAGACAAGTATTTTCAGAGTTTTTATAGTCTTACATATCTCAGATATCTGTTTGATGAGGAGATAAACTATCTTCCAGAAATGCCTGTGTACTTCTGTTAACTCTAGGGGAAGCCTTAAGCCATACACTTAATTTTGAAACAGCTCAAGCAAGGTTAAATGTTGCCCACACTAAGCATGAGAAAAATATACTCACTGCATTGCCATTAATTCTAGAAGATCTTTACTTAGACTAAAAATTTGCACTTTTAATGGGAGCATCTATATAGTTTTAAGTTTCGCAGACGTCAGCTGGAATATTAAGGGCCACATTCACAGTTGCTATAAACTAGAACAGCTAAATGAAGCTGATAAGCTTGTGGAAGCTTACACTAGATGGGGATTGGGTCCAATCAATACTTTAAACAGTGTGAATGTTGTCCTCAGTTGGGCTTCTAAACTGTCATTGTCACTTCTTAGAAAGGTGGGTAACTCAAGCTAGATTTTTTTTACAAGTGACATTTTATAGATGCCACCAGATGAGAAGTGCCAGTGGAAAAATCAAAGGCAAACCATATACAACACAGTGCAATAACCATCACTTTTTAAAATGGATGGCGAGCTAAAAGCCATCAGTAGTGCTTAGAACTCCCCAAAATCTCAAACAATGTAATTAACAATAAGAATGTAATTAACAATATAATTAATAACAGCTGTGGAGCACAATAAGAAGTAAATAAATAAAGGTGATATTTGTGACCAGAAAATAATGCTACATGAAAAACATTTGCTGCCAAATCACACAGTTCATGAATATGAGGGCAAGTTTTGGGTGTGTCATGGTATCATAATTTCTATGCAATTACTTGGTAGAAGCATTGTGTAGTCTTGTACACAAAACATTTAAGTTCATGAGGAATGTCAATACATAGTTAGCCTATAAAAAATTAGGTGACATTTCTTCATAACCCTGAAGGTTCAAAACAATGATTTTCTCTTTGGAAAGTATAATTCAAACAAGCTGGCATATGCATTCTAAGTTTGCCCTGTTTATTTAGCCTTATCTCAATATATATTTTGAATGGTTTTATACTGGTAGTGCTTTGGTACTGAAGGTACACTAACCTACAAAATAATGCCTATTTACCGTTCATGAATCATTAACAACTTTACTGTAAAGTCAGCACAATGCCTATCTCAAGTGAGGGTTATCTCAGTGTTCTGTGTAGGTGAGCTCTAAGTTCTAACTTGTAATAATCAAGAACACTTTAATCATGACCTGCCAACCTCTGTTGTCCCTCCATTTAATTTTTGCTATGAACATTAAAGTTGTCAGACCAGCTTAATGGCACTGTCAACACTCAGTACTAGATATAGACAAAGCTGCAACAAACTTCAGAGGTGATCATGTAAAAAATTATCCATAAAGAGTTTTTTTTCCCTGTAAGTGTATGTAAAAGTGCAACACACATCTTCACTTCATGGCGCTCTTACCACTCAATAGCACACTGTTAAGCAGAAGGTGTGCTAAGTGACAGAGCTAGCAGAAAGGTGGCAGGCTGAAAGGGGAAACAAAAGCTGGGGTTCAAAGTGATGTGATGCACTTCAAAGAGAATGTGTTAAGAAAAGCAGCCAGATGTACCAGCTTTTCTTCTTAAGAGAGAAAGTACAGGTTCAAAGTGTACAGGGTCCTGGTAAACTGAAGCTTGTGTTTAGTCAAAATCTATCTGAATAGGCAATCGCATAGAGAACAACTGAAAGGAACACAAGGTTCCAGAAAGATTTCTGCACAGAATTCTGAGACCAGTCCAGAAGGAACCTTTGCAGTGTCTCTGGGCTGCACATTTGCCAGCATTATAAACTCATTACACATCTCTCCACCATTTTTGCATTAAAGTAGTGATTTAACCTTTCTTTTATTGAAACTATACTGTATTGTCCCAGAATATAACACAACTTTGAGAATATCAAATGTGCCTGATAACTGCCAAATTTTTAGTACTTTGCCAATTACAATAATGGGTGAGTTATAGCTGTGCAACTCAGGAACCAGCAAAAAACTTCCCAGAAATTGAGCAGCACTGGCTAGACAGATGCAGGTAACGCCAGGGAAAGTTTATTTCAGAGCCTCCTCTGACTCTGCTCTCTACAGCTTCCTTTTCCTCTGCATTCACTCGTCCATCATAGTCTGCTCCCTCTACTTGAGTATCTCCCCTACTTCTGGCTGTGATTTTACTCTGTTGATTGGAGTTGGCATTTTTCTCAAGTATCAATATTTGTAAAGAACTGGTTAGCTGTGAGTGTGGGTTAGGTGTGTGAAAATACAGCAATTAAAACTTGGTGATTTAAAGAGATGATACCTATGTTTTTTATTTGTCCTTCATTGTCTTAACACAAAACACCATCACCATCCCCAACTTCAAATGCTTCCCTTTTAGGTATAATTTGAACTAGCACAAACTACTTTACATCAGTGCATTGAATACTGTGGTGTTTCAGCTTTGCCAGCACAACTACTGTGGTAAAGCATACATGCGTAGACAAGCCCTCTGAAAAGTGCTGTAAAACCTGTTTAAGTCAAATCAGCCAGGTTTCTACAGGGAAAAAAAAAAAAAAGAAAAAGATGCCTCTTGCAACAGCAAAGCACAAAAGTATTGCTATTTTATTGCAATTTATGCAATTCAAGCACCAGATGGTTTTAGAGGGAAGTTGCAACCAGAACCATTACCAATTCTGTGCATCTGTTTGCTTTGTAG
Organism: Cacatua alba; assembly: GCA_024361745.1. Classification (NCBI taxonomy): domain Eukaryota; kingdom Metazoa; phylum Chordata; class Aves; order Psittaciformes; family Cacatuidae; genus Cacatua; species Cacatua alba. The sequence continues at coordinate 7,674 of JANEMJ010052344.1, forward strand.
TATAGTTCTGACCAGGTTTGCTCTTCTACCAGATTTTAAATGAAATCTGAGGCCAGCGGTAACTTAATTAAGGGTTTTTTCAGTTTCTCAAAGAAAGCAACTACATGACATTGTGCATTATGCATCTTACTACGTGAATCACAAGGCTATCACAGATCCTTTACACTGACACTAACATGTAAAACAGCCTACTGCGAACTTCGTGCCACTGATCAATCAGTCTCCATTCCTGATGTTTATAAAGGTTTTAGATCCACAAGATGGTTTTGCTCCTTAGCATTCAGAAAGATTCATGGTGTTATAATTTTAAGAGGTCACCCTCTCTTCATTCAAGTTTAGACCATGTCTATCTTAGCTGGCTATGCATGTGGATCTGGAAGTAGTTAGACTGCTTCTTGCTCAGCTGTTCTGGACAGCAAACCTAGTGCAAATCATGGTTACATGTACGGAACAGCGAGGCCTTGGGAGCATGCTACTTTATTCTCACAGTCTCTCCTATTTACAATGGCAAAAGTAGTGACTGTATGTGGTATAAGAGAGACCTTCTTAAGAGCTGCTGTGGTAATTTATCTGGTGATGTAAATCAAGAGAAAGTGGTGGAAATAAGAGGCAGGTATCCAGTTTACTGCATGTACTAGAGCTACCTTATTTCTGAATTAGAGCTGTTATGCTAGGCTTTGATTAATCTTACTTACAGAAAATTAAATTGACATCTCCAACTAATTTGCCTAATTTTCTGAATGTTCCTGTGTAGACTTGCCTTTAGTCACAGTTCCTTCCCAGGTCTGCTCTTGGAGTGAACAGTCATATTTCCTTTTCCATTTTGAGCTGTAGCCCAATGTACTACTATCAGGTTACAAAGCTTGTTAAATCAACGTCTAGCTAAACTATGGTAACTGTTCAAATGAAAGCTTTTAGCTGAACTTAAAATAAATTAATCCATCCAATCACACTTAATTTGTTATGTTTGCACAACCATTATCGGTCTCCTGAGCTCTACACTTTGATCCAGACACACGTACTTCTCCTAAGAGCTCTCAACAGCACAACTTGCTTGAGGAAAAGATAGAAAGTTTTCGGAGGATAATTTAGCAATCTTGAAGAAGAATATGAAAACAAGCCAAATTTTCTTTTCTTCTTCCCCTGAAATACGACAGCAAAGGCACAGACTAAGGAAAATCATAGAATCATAGAATAGTTAGGGTTGGAAAGGACCTTAAGATCATCTAGTTCCAACCCCCCTGCCATGGGCAGGGACACCTCACACTAAAATTAACATAGAAAAAACAGATATGCCATTTCACTGTGTATGCATCACTGCAGATGTAACTTGGGATCAAGAATTGTGGTAATATTACAAGATCAACATAAATATTTCTACTTATACTAACAGAACTCCTTTTCCTGATTCAAGGCCTAATGACTCAGTGTGCTGATGAGGGAAACCCTTTCCCCACAGGACACGAGGAAATGGAAATGGCCTCAAGTTGCACCAGGGAAGGAAGGTTTAGATTGCACATTAGGAAAAATTTCTTCACCAAAAAGGTTGTCAAGAGTTGTAACAGGCTGACACAGGGAAGTGGCTGAGTCGCCATCCCTGGAGGTATTTAAAAGACCTGTAGATGTGGTGCTCAGGGACATGGTTTAGTGGTGGACTCAGCAGTGCTAGGTGAACGGTAGGCCTCAATGACCTTAAAGGTCTTTTTCAACCTAAATTATTCAATGATTCTATAGTAAAAGTGGAAAAGAAGAGCTTTAACCTTCTACCACACCATGTGCTCTGGCCAATGTAAAACTAGATAGATCAGCTGGCTGACTGAGTTATGGCAATCACACTGTTAATCTAAGTGTTTGAATTCTACCACTTTTAGGCATCTCATCCTACAACATTGTCTGGAATAAAAGGAAGTTCCACAAAGTATGAATGAAATCTTGAAAAAATTAAAGATGTAGAAAAAGTAATTCCACAATTAACAGTGATAAGGCAAAGGTTTCTTTTATGGCTGTAAAGGCAGAACAAAGAGGGCAATTCAGAGTAGAAATATGTACCTTCACTGTTGACAATTATTGAAGCAGTTCCAGTAGCAGCATCTGCAGTCTGACCTACAAATGCTAAGAAAGGGAAAAGTTACAGCATGCATTAGTTCAATACATTACTTTCAACCAATAGCATGTGATGCAGTTTAATTGAATTAAATCTAAAATGAACCCATAACCTCCAGTAATTTAAAAATGCTAATTACTCTTTCATGTGCAACAATGCCAGAGAAGCTAACAACAACAAAAAGTGTTAATTTACACCCACAAAACAGAAATGCGAGTCCAACATTCTTTAATTTGGCTACATCTCTGCTTTAGAGAAAGCATGTTATTTATACAGCCTTCTCAGGCACTCTGCTCCTACGTGGAAGTATTTCTTTTATCCAATGAAACAAAAGAGTCAAGGCTGGAGAAAACAAAAATATTAAAACAACACAGCATTTAATTCTGTGTAGATTTGCATTTCAGCAGTAATATTAATGTGCTACAAAAGCAGTGGTGAGGCTATGTTTCCTCTTTGGATTATTATTCAGCTAAATTAACTAGAAGTGAGGCTGGCAGCATTGTCTGTTACAAAGATTGTTCCATATTTACTACTATAAGAACCTGTTTTCAGCTGTCAGCAAATTTGTCAAATATTAAACAGTAGTATGAAAATTTCTATGATAGGTGGAGGGGTTTTTCAGGTAGAACTGTAGTAGAAAACTGTCAAAAAATAGTTGAGTTGTTTCTCCCTCAAAAAACAACCCCTGTATTTGAGAAAAATCTACTATTTGAGGCAAATTCTGGTGACCTTCTTTTTAAGAAGCTCTCGTGTTCTAACATTTTAGAATGTGGACTTGATGCTAGGCAGAAGTTGGCTTCTTTCTTAAGATGTGCCTTTTGCAGCCAATTTAAAAACCTGCTCAAATTTGAACAAGGCTGAAAAAACACATAACATCATGCTCATTCAGGTTTGCTAAAGTATTCCAGGTACTTGCCCTGGAGGTACCCTTATCTAGCTCAGTTACAGGGGTCAGAGCAGAACTTTCTTTGCTTCTCTTCACCATGAGTTAGGTCTGCACACTAGCACTGAAAAGCTTGCGTCTTCTGTGCCCCCAGTGCTCTTCCTGCAGAAAATAAGCAGCATGAGCTGCAAGACACCCAGTTTACATCAGTAAAGGCCTAAATGGTCTGAGCAGCACTGGTAGCTGATTGTTGTGGAAGCTGTGGAAGACAAGAAGACTGGGAAAAGAAAATTGAGAAATGGTTTGAAATTGGAAAGAAAGGAGGTAAGATGATACATCAGGAAATAGAAAAGAGATGCAAAGAAGACATACAACAAGGATCCAGGATATGAAAGTTGGCAGAACTGGCATTACAGCAAGGATTTTAATCCAGTACCCAGTATCTTTATGTATAACAGGGACAGGCTAGACAAGAATGAAACTGAGATGGAAAGCCAGTGACTGAAATAAGACAGTCCTAAGCAAAAAGGTCTGTGCACACTAAATCACCCTTGCCTGCAAATCCTGGAATGCAATTTGGGATCCTGGACCAGCAACACCAGCACTACATCCTGTCTTCCTCCAGGGCTGATCAACATAGGGGGTGACTATCTAACATCATTCTGAGATATTTTTAACTCAATCAGCAGAAATTGGTAGCTTGGACTTAAAACTTCCAACCCTTCAGTTGATCTATCTAGGTATCAATGAAGTGCAATATGATGGAATTTCTGATTTTTTTTTCCCTACACTTTTCTTTTGCTGCTAAAAAGAATATTCAAAAATCTATGTTAAGTTTGCAAAAGCAATCACTTAAATCAGAAAACATAAAATTTAAGGTTCCCTGTGGAATATATATTTTCATTAAGTGCTATGCATTATAATAGCTTTATTTACATGATCAAAGCCTTTATTCATGAGGTAGGCATGCTTTGGAGAGATTTATGACTGTGCATTAACAGACATTATTTTTATGGTATCCTTGCTTGGTTTCTTGCGTAAGTTGAAAGATATACAATGAATAAACCTGTATATACACTGGTGAAATATTTAGATGCTATACTGATAAGCCTAATAAAAAAGCCCACAAAATACTGATAGTTCTGTCTTTAAAGCAGGATTTGAATGCAGTAAATGAAGCTTGTGGCTGAACATTAAATAGAAAAGATAAACAGAATATTGAATAGCCACTTAATGATTGCATCTGCCCATCCTTGTCTACCCTGAAGGAGACGAGTCATGCAGACAAAAATGTGATCATGTAGTCCAGCAGCACACAATAATACACTTACATAAGAGAAAGAATTAGGCTTACAAAGATGCAAAGATATCTAGAATATTGTGAATGTTTAATTTTCCCTTTTCTCCAAAAGCTTTTAACATTGATTTTTGTGTGTATGTGTGTTAACAAATATCGGCTGCAGTCTCTAAAATGACTGCACGTGTCATTTCACAGAATAGAGGTGAGATGCACTGAGTTGACAAATGCACTTCCACTTGATCCTTCTGTTCCCAACATGAAATTGAGAATGAATAATCAGACTGGATATTTCAATTTCTCACCGGCATTAAGATCATTAATGCCAGCCTAAACAATTGTATATCTCCAAGATATCTTCAGGTGAATTCCACTGATGTAATAACCAGCTGAGCTTTAGAGGTAATAACATTGTACTTTATTTTCAGTGGTACAGCTGATTTCAGAAGTCCCCATATTTTCACCTGTATTCATTCATTCCTGCCAGCTGTGTCAAAATAATTATTCATAGTTCTGAATGGCAAAACACATCAAATAAGGCAATAAAATAAGAAGCCCTCCACTGCCAGTTTTTAAAGCTTAAAATGAATACATAAGATTTCTTTAAAATAAAATTTTACCTGTAGAAATACCATTCTTCTTCAAATTTTCAACATAATCATTGCCAAAGGAATCCTTCCCAACCTATACAAAAGACAAAAGGATAGGTTTTCTCTACAGAAAGGTGAGAGGATAGATAGATCATCTTTACACAACAGAATCCTCTACTGTAATCTGAATGTAAAACTTTCTGTTTTGCAGCACTTTGCCTTCTTAACAAACAAATAATAACCTAATAAATAATAGTAAAAATGCATTAATAGTGTTAATAAACAATAGGAATAGTGTTCTGCAGTTTCCCTTCCTGTACTACAAAACTGCCCTGTAGAACAATGTTGCTATATTGAAGTTTTATTCTCTTAATACCACTTGGCACTGAAGCTTTCTGGGGATTGTAAAATCATAGAATCA